>JAOTAV010091087.1:0-36321 GCA_026546445.1 Cyclargus thomasi | reverse complement strand
CCTCATTTATACACCGACGTATGTCTTGGTCCCCCATTTTATTTGGTGTAAATATTTTTGACAGAGGGTTAATGACCACCACCGCCTATATCGATCAAATGCACCGTCCCTCATTTATACACCGACGTATGTCTTGGTCCCCCATTTTATTTGGTGTAAATATTTTTGACAGAGGGTTAATGACCACCACCGCCTATATCGATCAAATGCACCGTCCCTCATTTATACACCGACGTATGTCTTGGTCCCCCATTTTATTTGGTGTAAATATTTTTGACAGAGGGTTAATGACCGCCACCGCCCATATTGACCAAATGCACCGTCCCTCGATTATACGTCGGCGTATGTGTCCCCCCCATGTTTAACTGGTGTAAATGAAATGCATTCCCGAAATAGAGTTTATAAATAGACGCGACATTTGTTGCTCACGTGCTGACGCGCAGTTCACACGATACGATGCGACGAACTGTGATGATGATGGATTTTTTTACCCGACTGCGCCAGAATATTAGGTTATGTTTTTCGAAGGTATGTATGTATGTATATATAATTGTTTGGCACGCTCTGCATCCTAAACGGCTTGATGGATTTTAACGTATGAGGTATCGTTAGATTCGTCTCGATAGCGCAATTGACACTGGATACATTAGAAATACGAGTATACAAAAGTCTAAATGGCATAATTTGAAGCAAAAATTGTGAGGTCAAAAAAAATATTCCGACCTTTAATGTCGAGTAGGGTATCAAAATGAAGGGCTTCAAATAGCCATTCTAGAAATATACACAACTTGATGTTTAAATGGCAATGGTTCCTGCAGTCGGGTTTTCTAGTTTTGGACATGTAGCTTGTTTGTGATTTGTGTGGGTAAGTGCCTAAGCGACACTGCCCATATGAATCACAAATAAAAAACCGAACAAGTGCGAGTTGGACGCACGAGGGGTTGCGTAGTGCGTACCAGTAAAAACCGGCCAAGTGCGAGTTAGACCCGCCCACGAAGGGTTCCGTACCAGAGCAAAATATTGAGTAAACTTTATTCTTTAAAAATATTATATATAAAATTAATCTAAAAAAATTAAAAAGCTTTAGCTTAATCTTGCTAACACGCGATAGCGCGGTGTAAAAGTACAGCAGCCCCATCTAGTATCAAAATCAGGAAAGTGATAAAAAACACGTTTGTTATTTGATAGCCCTACTTAAATAACTATTAATTTTATTTTGTTTTTAGTATTTTTCTGTTAAAGCGGCGAATTAAATACCGTTCTTGAGATACATCTTGGAGACAGATAGATAAACAGTAGTCATAGTAATAGGGTCCCGGTTTTACCCTTTGGGTACGGAACCCAAAAATCACTTTCAGCGCAGCTACTTTCTCAGCGAATTATCTATACCTACATATAATAAAACAGTAAATTTGGAGTGTCGGTACATTTAATATTTTTACAAAATAATCAATGTGTAGGTGCTAAGGAACAGTAATAGGACATATATCGATAAAAGAAGTTGTCTGATAATCTGTTTGTACGCGCTAATCTCAGGAACTACTGGACGGATTTGAATAAAACTTTTTTTGTTAGATGGCTATTACGTCTGGGCAACATATAGGATACTTTTAATCCCGGTAAAATTCACGACTCCCGCGTGATGTACACAATTTCGCGCAACTAAGTTTCGGGCACCAACTGGTGTATCATAAGGGACATAGTGCGTCCTAAAATATTATCACTTGTTCTCGTTGCATCCTGCAGTTCAATTTCTACATCTTGATAACTTACACATATCTTTTGTAATGTGTGAGAAATCAATAAAGATTGCTGACAAGCACGTGTTCCACTGCCTCTTCGTTGGAGTGATAAGACACACTCGATCGGTCGTTATCCTGCACTCCTAAACCGCATATCGATTCTTTAAATAGTGTCTACTACAGTGGCGTAACAACAAAATCGCAAGCCGGCAAAATGCCACGGGCCTTAAGCCGGAAGGGGCACCCGATCAGCCCCCCTAGACAATAAACCGCTTGACGTGTTTTTGTATTGGTTTAACATAGTGGAACGAAAACGAATTAGCCACGGGCCTCGAACGGTATAGTTACACTACTGGTCTACTATGTTCTAATGTAACAAGACGCGTAGAAATTTATATTTTTTTATCTATGGACGTTTAACACCACGTCAGTCTGGCCCCTAAGCTAAGGACCCGAGGGACTTGTGTTACAGGTACCAGACAACGGAAATATATTTAATACTTTTCATACTAAACACATATTTAAGATTTTTATCATATCAATATCGGCGGACAGACGCGAGTATCCCCCCCCCCCTACACGATCGTGCAAGCGTGTCATCCTGTGTATTAGCCGATTACGAAGAGGACCCATGAAACAGGCATTCTATGGCAGCTAGCCTTTAGAACGTCCGTAACCTGGTGGGTAAGAGCTTTGGTTCGCACTCGAGAGGGTGCAGGTTCGAACCCCGGAGGCGTGTAACAATGAGACATTTTCCGCTACATAATGAAACGGAAGCTCATTGCCGTGGGAGAGCCACGCGTCAGTACGAATGGGCCGGCTCGACCGGAATGATACCACGGCAGGCATACAGAAAATTGACGTGAAACAGCGTTGTGCTGTGTCTCAATCAGTGAGTGAGTTTACCGATTGCCCAACTTCCCTAATCTCCCATCTCTATTCCCATTCCCAATTCCCTCAAAAAGGCCGGAACGCACTCCCCGGAACTGCTCGGATGTCACGAGTGTCCATTGGCGACGGCGGTTGTTTTCCATCAAGTAACTTTCGCTTGCCTCCTAAATATCGTAAAAAGCCTATCGCGAGATACGCCATAGCCCTGCTGCAGACCTAGACAAGTGGTATACGCTTCGCTTAACTTGCGCTGCGCTTACCTTAAAATTCCTTCGACAACTTTCGTTCGACTACGTAAATCCCATACGCCCGCTCGCAACTTGTCTAGGCCTACTGATGTGTTTACAACTGTTGGCTGAGTCGATCTTGGTCTTACTGTAGGTATTCTAGGTAACCTAACCACGGTTGGTCAGGTCAGAGCGTCAAGCTCCACCGACCATACGGGTTAGTACTTAGACCATACTGCATCCATACGTACCTAATATTATAAATTAGCTGTTCAGTGCTCAATTTGTTAAAAGTTTAGTAATTTATCCATAGTTTTGAACAAATATTATAAATGGGAAAATTATTTGTTTGTCTTATCTTCACGCGCTAACGAAGCAATTAATTGAACCGATTTTTGCCCTACGCTTAGTTGAAATAACGTGGAGTAACAAAGACTTTTGTCATGGAAAAATGTCATGTTCCCAAAGCCTTACTAGAATATATCAAGCGACGCCGCGGGCAAAAGCAAGTCACAGATATTTTGTCCTCATTAAAAGTTATCGCTATAACCACCGGAAACCCATGGGGAAATCCATTTTAGTGATCAAAAAATAACTGTAATTAAAAAGAAGCTCGGAAACCGAGTAATACTCGGTTTCCCAGCAATATGCACGGTTCAATGCCACCATGGGGTGACTAAAGAATTTTTTAACAATAAACAGGCAAACTTATTAGAAGAATTTTCAGTTTAACACTGTAAATGTGTAAAGGTCTTAATTCTGGGTCCCGAAACCGTTTTGAGACTCTTGGATTTGGGCCAAGATTTAATTTAAAGGTCTGATGATGAAGCTGGAAGACAGGCACCGGTATACCACGATGGGTTATCGGAAGATAGTCGTGTTAGGACTTTTTAGAAAGGTCTTGTAATGATCTTGGACAAAGATCAAGTTTCAATGTGTGTTTCTAATATATTCATTTATTTGGCACTAGTTGAAGCCCGCAACTTCGTCGCGCGAAAATTTTATTATAAATTAAGTATATCACGGGAATTGTACATTTTCTCGGGATAAAAAGTATCCTATGCGTTGCTTGTTGTTGACCTCATAGCTATTAAATATAAAATAAGATTTATTTGAACCCGTTCAGTAGTTTCGGTGATTAGCATGTACAAACAGGCAAACAGACAAACAGACTGTAAAGTCAGCGTAATCTAGGTAACATGTTCAAGATTGAACACAGACAACTTTTGTCGATTTGTGTTCTATTACTGTCCTGTAGCCCCTTATATTGATTAGTTTGAAAAAATATTACTTATACAGACACGCCAATTTTACTGTTTTATTATATGTATAGATAGGTCAAGTAAAAAGAAGGTGAGTAACAAAATATTATGACATTTTGATCTTAGAAAAATTCACGATTCCAGAGGATTCTTACAAGAATATTTTTATCTTTACGCCATTTATATTAGCATACAAAACTTGTATATTATTTTTACATATATGTATGTATTCGTAACATTTACATAATGTTCATTCGGTAAACGAATTATGCACTCGAGGGCGTGATGTACACTCGACTATGAAATAAATAAAACGTGATTCTATTAATCTTATATAGAAGATGGTGAATGGATGAATTTATGGATGTTTGGTACCTACCCTTTCACGTAAAGACGACGATTTTAATAAATTTTTGTATGGAGTTTGATAGTTAATACCCTGGATTAACACATAATCAGTTACAGTTTTAAGTGCAAAAAATATTTTATCGTTTGTCTCGCGGTAATTTCCAAATACGAGTAGAATCTCGAATCGTGGATCGCTGCCCAGCACACGTGACACATGACCTGATCATCTTTCCGCCTATGTTTACAATCGATCTACGGTTCGATGCTTCAGAATAGGAGACCGACTTATACGAGGTTAAATAATGTACCCATTGAGCATATCCATACATATAATAAAACAGTAAAATTTGAGTGTCTGTAAATTTAATATTTTTACACAATAATCAATGTGGGGGTGCTAAGGAACAGTAATAGAACACATACCGACAAAAAAAGTTGTCTCTTTGTCTGATGACTATAATAAAATTTTTATATTCTAATAGCTATTAAGACTAGGCAACACATAGGATACTTTTTATCCCGGGAAAATGTCCGGTTCCCGCGATGTGCACATTTTCGCGCAACGAAGTTGTGGGCATCAACTAGTACACGTGTCCGAAACTTATCAGTGTTTTGGCACTGATAAATTAACCGCCAACCAACTGACGCTCGAACTAAAACAGTACGCACCAATAAGAGACCTGTGTGCACGTACACCGATACTCCCCACCAATCAGAGTAAGTTGGAGATTTGTATATTAAATTTGGCAACATTGCTAACTTTGTAACTTCTGTCATCAACGTTTGTACCATCCGTGTGTGCCACAAAAGTGAGAAAACTACGTCTTCATCATGAGCTTCCCTCAAGAAATCTACACGGAGCGCAGTGGCTTTGGGCGGATTTTCTTTCCTCACAAAACTAAAAACATTTGCGCTCTTTTGTTCGGTTCTACGCTCGATGAACGTACCTGACTGTACTACGTCGTACGGGCAACACTCAGTGACTTCACCATGACGTAACAACCGGCTGAGGCGCATATCGAACAGGTACTGGTTCACCATCATCATCATCATCATCATCACCAGTATCATCATTTATTATCACATCCATTACTAGACTTAACTAGAAGGTGGCAAGCCGGAAAATGCCACTGGCCCCCATCCGGAAGGGGCCCCCGATCAGCCCCCCTAGATAAGTGGCAAGCGATTATTTTTTACACTAATCGCTTGACGTTTTTTGTATTGCATTGACGTAGTGGATCGAAAACGAATTTGCCACGGGCCTCGAACGGTATAGTTACGCCACTGATCACATCATATCATCGCCGGTATAATAAACGACAGACACATCCAACGATATTACTATCACCATAGCGCTGGCCATCATCATTACTTGTTAAAAAGTGTGTTTGTTTGTACGAAGCAACCGATCGACTTGATTTTTGGCATTGACTTAGATATCTATAATATTATTATAAAGAGGAAACCTTTGTAATTTTATTTTAATATTATAAATTTATTTTAACATTACTTAAGAGGGATTCTTCCGAATCCGTATAGGCTATATTTTTTCCCGGAAAGTAGATTAAATTTTTCGTAGTAGTGAAAATTATGGAGTAAGTCGTCGAAAAAACTGCCGTACGTTAGCGATTCTCGCGAACGCTGCCTAAATTGTTAGAAATGTATGGTTGACTTCTATAGAAAAGTTGTAGAACTCAATAATGCTTGCAAAAAAGTGCGAGATATTATTAACCAAACATTTATATTTTAGCCATTATAACCACATTTCCTTAGAATAAAAGTAATTAAAATTATTAGCTAATGTTTATTGATCATATTATCGTCAAATACTAATCTTTATCCAAATAAACTATTTATTGAGCGAGATTGTTTCAATAGCTATAAATTACTCTTTATTTTATTCCAATCGGACAATCCATTAAAAAGATATTACGAATTTGAAATTGTAATTGGTATTATATAAAATGAATGATGGCCGCCGGCCGATATGTGACTCACGACTCGCACGGCGAAACCGCAGGGGGGTGCATAAATGTGCAAAGTCGGGGCGGGTCGCTAGTATACCATATACTTATTGTGTGACTTTCCTTTTAAAGTTTCCTATCGTATCCTGATTGGCACCTATACTATTTAATTTCTGTAACGCCCAAAGGTCGACTGGTAGATAATGCCAAAAGGCATTACGCCCAACATTGTGCTTTTTATAAGCCTTACTGTCTGCAGCGCCCCTTTACTTCCATCCCTTGAGCGATCTCCCCCGCTCCCCCTAACCCCGCCCGGCACTGGCAAACGCCTGCGACATAAAACTGTTCACCGGCCTATGTTTTCAACAATAGAACTAATATGGAAGTGGGACATGACTCAACTTTCTTGAAGCTTTCTCCGCTGACTAACGCAGGATAATATTAGACGGCGGTGTATGTAATGGAGTTACACGTTTGAGCCCGTAGGCCGTACGGCTTGGAAAAAACCAGCCAAGTGCGAGTTGGACTCGCTCACGAAGGGTTCCTTACCAGTATAGAGCAAAAAGTTTAGGAAACGTATATCAGAATGTTTTAAATGGACATTTATTTTTTAAGTTCTCTGAAAAGAAAAATGTGGCGGCCATCATTCACTTTAATACCAAATATAATTTTAAATCCGTAATATCTTTTGAATGGACTGTCCGATTGTAATAAAATAAAATGTAATTTATAGCTATTGAAACAATCTCGCTCAATAAATAGTTTATTTGGATAAGGATTAGTATTTGACGACAATATGATCAATAAACATAGGCTTATAATTTTAATTACTTTTATTCTATGGAAAAGTGGTTATAATGGCTAAAATATAAATGTATGGTTTAAACCATCGCGGACTCTTTTGTAGGCATTATTGAATTCTACAACTTTTCTATAGAAGTCAACCATACATCTCTAACCATTTAGACAGCGTTTGCGAGAATCGTTAACGTACGGCAAATTTTTCGACGACTCGCTCCAAAATTTTCACTAGCAGGAAAAATCCTATTTACCGGGATTAAATATAGCCTATACGGATTCGGGAGAATCCCTCTAAAAATGGTAAAAGAAATGTTGGAATCGGTCCAGTAGTTTTTGAGCCTATTTAATACAAAAATACAAAGGTTTCCTCTTTATAATATTAGTATAGATAACTAGGAGAAATTCCATGCTTTTATATCTACGCGTCTTTCGTTAAAAGCGGTAGGTACAAAGTTTCCCGCTCGCGTATTAATATAAACAGAGGTCAGGGTGCAACAAAAGTAAGTGATAAAACTTTAAGGATCGTATGTGTCGCCGATATGGAGTTTACTGTGAAAGTAGCAACGCTAAAAGCGAAAAATTTTTTCGTGATTTGTATGGCCAAGCGCCCGAGCGACATATTAGGAGTTTGCCCGTACAAAACCACAAAAAAAATTTCGCATTCATCGCTGCTACTTTCACAGTGAGCTCTATAGCGGGACACATACGATCCCTAAAGTTTTATGATTTTTGTTACATACTGTTGTTCTTTGTAAGTTCAGACGTTCTGTTAAAGCAGCTGATCTGAATAATAAGCCAAAAAAGAAATGCTTCATGCATTCCTGACATCCTGGGGGCGGGCAGCCGGTACATGTGGGACTCTTACCCACTAAAACCCAACGGTGCTTCCACTCCTCTTGTCGTTGTGCCAATGGACCCGACTATAAAAGAAAACCCCTTGCGCTCCTACTTTCAACTCTATTGTGGATGCAAGTAGGTGCGCAGTGCGCACAGCGCGCACGGTGGCAAGAAAGGAACGCTCGCGTTCGGCGGCATACAAATTGTCACCTTTTTAAATGACCAATTGACATCTCAAATCGCTAGGTTTTGTCCGCTGCATTTTGACTACCATCGAAACTACCACGCCGGTTTCGGTGACGGTGGCCAATTCCATTGTCAAAACCAGGCCAGTTACGCAGGAGTAATTTCATGGTGCCCAAGTGTGCGCGGTACACAAGAGCACTCTCTCCTTTACTCTCATAACCCAGTGGAACGGAGGACCTGCCTGTCCTAATCAAACTTGGAAATGACATGTTTCCAACGCAAGAATCGAACCCAAAACCTCCCAGTCAAGAGCCGAGCTCCGTATCACTAGACCACGAATGCGTTTTAAGCTGAAAACAAACTGATCGGACGCGGCTGACAGCCCACACGAAAACGTCCGCGACTGACGTCAGACGCGGCAGATAGCAAATACAAAACGTCCGCGACTTACGCCTTACAGTTTGCTCACTTCAACGTACAATTACACCGGTCAACAAACATTTGTAACAAGAAAGGTGCTTACTAATTTTGAATTACCCACCTACCCTCATATAAAAACTTTACTTTGATTCCATCAGGTCTTGTTTTTGTGTTACAGCTACTACCCATAAAATTAAATATTAACCGTGCTTTAGTTTTAGTTTCACATTCGGAGTATTGAATATTTGAAGAACGTAGTTTTGTTTACTGTTTATTGAGTTAAGTGATTGTTATACAATGTCAAGAAAGTGTATAAATGATATATGTGGAGAACATCAGTTAAAACTCAGCGAAGAAATTTGACACCTTTAGTAACCAAGTTATATGAACAGTATTTTGGCTTCGCTATCGGAAAACAAGACTAAGCGTGGGTTCCACATATCAGTTGTGTTACATGAGTGGGTAATCTTACTGGATGGGCAAAACGATCTCGATTTACGCCATTTGCAATTCCGATGTTTTGGACGGAACCAACGAACCTCTCATCTGATTGTTATTTCTGTTTAACTGATACAAAAGGTATTACAATGAAATTAGAATAAGATTAGAATTAAATTAGAAATTGTTTTTTCGCTCACGTATTATAATACGCGAGCGGAAAACTTCGTTGTTTGTGCCTACCCCTTTTTAAAAGGATAAAATTTTACCCGGTTATACCTTGTTGGTAATATGGAGGAGGAGCGTGGAATGCCAATATTATTCTAAATTAGACTTTAGTCTTGCATATTTTCTTCTATATACACATAATAAAACAGTAAAATTGGCGTGTCTGTACAATTAATATTTTTATAAATAAAAAAAAAGTTGTTTGTTTGTCTGTTTGTACCTGCTAAACTCCGGAACTACTGAACGCATTCAAATAAATATTTTTTTGTATAATAGCTTTTAGGTCTGGGTAGCTTATAGGATACTCTCTATCCCGGGAAAATGTTACGGTTCCCGCGTGATATACAAAACTTTTGCGCAACGAAGTTGCGGGCACCAACTAGATTAATAAATAAAACGCACACTACAATATTTTGACATGACCCAATAATCATACACGAAATAACTATTTTGTTTATTTATGAAGTTGAAGACAGTGTTTATTTAATTAAAATTTAATGAACTGGAAACAGTAACTTTATGTCAAATTGAAATCTGTGATAGAATAGACAACAGATTATATTTTTTATATCTCCTCTACACAATGGACTTCAAAATTATGGTAGAATTTCGACCACGAAGCGACCTCTATTTTCTATAAAACATTAAATTCTTATACTTAATAAAGGTTACATTATAAAGATTATATCCTGCTGGATAATTCTATAAAAACTACAAACTCTACGTAATAGCATTATACTTATACCCATACAAATATGGAAACTAAGAACAACTTTCCAAATCGGCTCGCTACTCCAAGCTTATGCCGCCTTTACAAAAGCGGACCCTGCGGTATCCGGGGGGGCTGCGGGGGGATACGCAGCGCGGTATTGATCCGTTATAAACCCTGCAGCGCTTCAACATTTCCAATAAATTACAACCATCAGACGTTCAGAAAAGGAAGGCGCTGGCAACGCTGAATTCGCCGCAGAATATACGATTTACTTGATCCAAAAAGCGCTTGAGGCGTTTGATTTGTTGTATACTATTGAACGTTGGTTTCGTTGAAGCGCTGTTTGTAGATGCGCGTACTGAGTATATCGAAGGCGGGGGTTATTGACTGGTCTTGACAGGTGTAAGGGTCTGCGGTTAAGATTGATACCTATTGACGCCTTGTAACGGATTTCGGGAGTCGATACGATACATTTAACCAAATGGTACATTCAAAAACGTACAAAGTTACAATGCTTTACGTAGGTGGAAACTAGCTGGCTGGCCGGTCATTAAGACTTTCGTTTGTTTATAAAACCTGAAAGATTTCATGAGGCTGTACATGAAATCTTTTAGCTTTTATAACCTAACGAAAGTGGCGTGCACAGGATTATTGCAATGACGATACGGGAAGGTACGCTCAGCCACATTGTAACAGACCGGCAGGACAACGCCCGTCGGATTCAATGGAAGTAATATAAAAATATTCAAAACTTCATTCATAAAAGGAGCTTTGTATAACCAAACCATCCAAATTCATTTGTCAAGCAAAGCACTGCTTTTCTGCCTGTACGGAGCGCACGCGTCTGTTATAGACACAAGAAATACCCAGCAACTACAGTTTCTAACTAATGTCTCGGTGACTTCAGAACATATCCAATATCCAAATTTGAACCTTTATCGAGAAAACTACTTGGAATCATGTCTTATACTGCCAAACCACTTCGAAGTTTAATAATTTATACCCCTTATGGGTGTGTGTCAGTGAGAATCAACGACGTTTAGCGCCAGGCCGAGGAAGACAAGAAAGATGCGTGTGAAACAAAGTTTGCTTAATGCAAATTATTATGATTGTGGGCTAAAAAATGTACAGAATGACATAAAATCTCAGAATTCTGTTAAAAAATAAGTAAGATATTAAAGATTTAAGTTTTCTACCCATCTCTTTCTCTCAAAACGTACTTTAGTATAAACTTTGACGTCACAATCCATTCGGATCTCTTCTTTCTGACTACTTTGAAGGCTTGTAACTTTGTTGTTTCTAATTTTATTAAAAAAAATGGTCGGACTACATCGTTTTTCAATAACGATAGATTTGTTTAAAGAAAGTAAGAAATCATGCATATTCCTTATTGTCTGAATCCCAATAGTTTATACCTACAGGCTTCACGTGACACATAACGTTCTCCTCTTCAAAGTTTGCAGTACTTCGTGATGGTCCAGAAATTCTGCAGGCGACTGTTACTATGCGCGGCTAAGAAATTGGCATTACAGCTATAAAATTGAATTCTCAATTTATAAAGCGCGCGGGGAAAAACTGCCACATATCAAGGTAAATTGTTTGGTCGTGATATGTCTGTCTGTTTTCAGGAGCATTTTAAAAAATAAGGGGTGCAAATGAGCAAACGGGTCACCTAATACAAAGCAGATACCGTCGCTCATAGACAGTCACAACATAAGAAGAGTTTCATGTGCGTTGCGAGGGAATACGTCTCTTTTTGAAGGTCGTAACGGTCCGGAGGTACAACTTAGCTGTTTTATAGCTTACAGCTTCTTGGAGTATCTAAAAAAGACATGTGTTTTTAGCATTTTCAACGAAGCAAAAGAACATCCAATAAATGAAATCGCGGTCAGCGTCAAGTTATTTACCATTTTAAGATAACGCTATAACGCAATAGGCATAAAGTTATGGAAATATCCTGTTTTCCGTAATCTGTTGAGTGATATTTAACTTTCAAATTATTTGATTAGAGTTTTGTGACCGGCTTCGACGTTATTACAAAATACTACGCTTCTACGTATAAACGGACTTGGTGGTGAAGCGGTGTGGTATCGATGGTTTGGAAAAATTATATAGGATAGTTGATAATTCGCCCGAGGTTTACAGGGGATTCAATTGTGTTATCTTCCCGCAATCGAGGGATTTTTATAAAATTCAGTATGTATACAGACTTTCCTGATGCACCTCCATATGGATTTTTAATTTAATACAATCACGCGGGAGTGTTACAATCATTCATCCATCATAATCACAAGTATAACTTTGAGTTCATAACTGAAAAGAAATTGAAGCTACGTCCGTGTCGTTTTGCCAAGTGAGTCATAAATGTTCAAAGTGGATAGGAATTACGGATTTACGAAATTTTGCGAAAGTTTACCACGCTTGTGACTTATTACAGCTTAAAGTATCTTATTTCGGCACATATGGGCCGGGTCGACCGGAGTGATACCACAGCCTCACAGAAAACAGGCGTGAATCGGCGATGTGCTGTGCTTCGTTCAGTGAGTGAGTTTACCGGTGGCCCGACTTTCTTTATCGCTTATCGCTATTCCCATTCCCTCATAAAGGCCGGCAACGCGCTTCGAATGTCGCGGGTGTCCATAGGCGACAGCAGTTGCTTTCCATCAGGTAATCTGTCTGCTCGCTTGACCCCTAAATATCATAAAAAGAACTCATGGGACTCGAGGGTCTCATACTTTAAATGTCCTCTCGTGAGCTCAGAACAGTGACAAAATGGCAATTTAAATTCCATAAGTGACCGCTAGAGGCGCTGTACAATTTTGCCATACAAAATATCTACGTAGTCGTTGTCGATTATCGACAAATACCGTTGCTTCAAACTCATGGTAGGGCCACTGGACGTCTCATGCTTTGATTTCTCGTTTCATGAGATTTGAACAGCATGGCCTAGGAGACAACAGGCCTCACCTTTAATCATAAAAAGAAGTAACTCAAAATCACCCGCCGCCGTGGGAAATTGTAATTAAAGCTGTCAAAGTTTAGTGACAATTTCCCACAACGGGTGATTTAGACTTATTTCTTTTTTTTATATAAAATAAGTGGGCAAACGAGCAAACGGGTTACCTGATGGTAAGCAACTACCGTCGCCCATAGACACTCGCAACGTCAGGTGCATTGCCGGCCTTTTAAGAAACAACTGCAAACCTTCAAGAATTATACGCTTAAATAAATACGCTCTGTATTTCCTATACGCTCTCTTCTTGAAGGTTTGCAGGTCGTAGCGGTCCGGAAAATCTGCTGGTGACACTATGTTTCAGAGTTGTACTGTGCGAGGCAGAAAGTGACGCGAAAATCATACTGTGAAAGTATGATTTTCGCGTAACTTTCGATAGCGAAAAGTTGCAGGCGGAATGATTCCGAACAATTCCTCTGAGCACTCCCCGTGATAAAGTCTATAAAGGATACAGAGCGAAGCTGCATCTCGGCGTAACTCCAGGGGGTCCAGCATGTTTGAAACACAATGGCAATCAACAATCCGAGCGGCCCTTCGCTGGATACGATATAGAGGGAGCAATTGGTATTTAGGTGCCTCTACCCAGAGATGAGAACAGTATTCCATATGGGGCCGAACCTGTGTATGATTAAAGGTGCGAGGCATTCGAAGCTACTCTTGAACAGGCTGGTCGGTGTAATAAAAGGAGACACTTTATAGACACGAGTGACGCGGCAGATTACCGCCGGCGGCTGTAGGGCAGGTTGACGAATGTCTCGACACTAACGATGTTTTAACGACCACAGTTACCACCACATATAGACTAGTGACGACTGTTTCTGACCTATGGGTTTGGCAAAAATGGCCACCTGCTTGTTAATTATCATCTACATAAACAAACTCTAAGGTTTTTTAATGATATTTAGGGGGCAAGCGAGCAGACGGGATGCCTTATGGAATGCAACTGCCGTCGCCAGTGGACACAAGTGCGTTGCCGGCCTTTATGAGGGAATGGGGATAGGGCTAAGGGGATTCGGGAAGTTGGGCACCGGTAAACGCACTCACTGAATGAAACACAAACCATGTGAGGCTGTGGTATCACTCCGGTCGAGTCGGCCAATTCGTGCCGAAGCATGGTTCTCCCACGGCAAAACTGGTGAAGGTGACTGACTAACGTTCTGCCGTCCTCAAGCTAAAATGTCGATTTGTATAATGGGGGAAATCGAAAGAGAGCCAGTTGGCAGACCTAAAAAGGACCTACGTCTTTTTGTCGCAATATGTCAATTACATGTAACTCGTGAACTGTCGGCTGGGTTTGACATAACCCGGCCAAATTACATACATCCACGATCTGTGTCTCATTCAGCTTCTCTGATTGTACAAAAAGTACTTTTTAAGATATGAGCAATAAACCCGGCAATTTTTTAAGAGCTCGTACTTCATAACGGCAATATTCATTTTAATAACTCGATGACTATAAAGGCTACAAAAATGTTGGTATTACACGTCGATAGAGCTTTTTCTTCTGATTATGATGGCATCAAAAAGTCAAAATCGACCACATGTTAGTTAACGGCATTTAAGCTTGAGGACGGCAACTAAGTGAACAACGCTCAGCCCAAACCACTGAACGGATACGGATACTGTTTGGCATGCAGAGATGTATAATGTATGCCATGTAGATCTAGTCATCCGCTAAGAAAGAATTTTTATAAAAAGGGAATAAAATGAGGCCGTATGTATGAAAATACTTCTTAACACTAGTGACGCCTTAATTGATACGACCTAAATTCTGGATCGAGATACTAGACTAAGGGCCTGTCTCACCGGTTACAGATACTATCCACAACTTTATTTGACAAATGTTATATGGAGAATCTCTCAGAAAAGTTGCGGAGCCTAACAGAAACTTTATCAGCAAGCGGTGAAACTTATCCTACATATTCTGTTGCTTAATAGGGATATCAAAATGTCTTAAGTTTATGAAAAAGTAACAACGCTTAACACGTTTTAACAATCAGTCAGCTAAATATAAAAAAACAAAAGAATCCAATTACAAATGTTTCCCGAACTTAATCGATATAAAACCACATCTTATCTGAAGCACCATAAACCCTTAGGTACGGCATCTCAATAAATTACCACTTTACAGCTCGCCCGCACAGGAGAAGCCGCACAAGGCTATAAACACGTAAAATGCATGACCAATCAAAATACCAAACACACACACATACATACACACGGCTGTCGCAACGGGGTATTCGTGTGTGTGCTCGTCAATCGCTTTACAAAGTTCCCAAGTGTGCGCTGAGGTTATACTCGTGTTCGTTAGACGCATTATGCTGAACCTGTGTGCGTTTCAAACGCTGGGGTTTATACGTGTGTGTCTTTTGAAACTCTTGTATGTGCACGAGTAGCGCATGTGTGTGTGCACACATCGAAGACGCCCGCTCAGATGGAACACGCAGTCGACGGATAACAGGGGGCTTACGTTATTAGCGTTAGTCTGTTGTGGATAAGTTGCTTTATTGTGGATTTTACTTTCATCTAGTTGAGAACCTGTTATAGTTGTAGATATCTGATAGACTGTGTTTTTTAGTGTAGGTAGTTTTTAACTTTTGGGATTTGCTCTGGTCTCTGCTACAAAATAATTTTCTTTTTAGTTTATACAAATTGATTCGAAAACGTCAAACGACTATTGAAAGGTAGAGAACTGAGAAAGTAATTATATAACAGAAGCTAGTAATTACTTTTATTTTAATTTTGTATACTTTGTAATGTTTAGACGATAATTTAATTTATTGTAATTCTAATTTGAATGTAAATAAACTACCATAAATAGTAGCTACTGATGAAATTAAGAGAGTTATTACTTGTTAATTTCGTTTCTATTTTTACTTTCTTCCAAGCATATTACAGTCATGACTAGAATTTTATAGCAGATAGAGATCAGAGAGTATGTAACACAGATGATGAACAGAAATGACAATTTTAAAAACATAAAGTGTAGCAAAGTATGCAACATTCATATCATGAAAACGCGGGAATTTCAAATATACAACAGCTACGTATAGGAGTTTGTATTACCACAGACCACAAGTCAACCTTGGCACTGTCTTATCAATGAGCTTATTTATAGCCTGATTGCGTTTTTTTCTTTAATTTACAATTAGGTCGTTTATGGCAAAACCAGTCAGACAGATAAAGACTGAATTATCCGTCAACTGGCAAGGAATTAATTTCCTCGACGATATTGCTGAAAAATTGTGAATTTGCTTACAACTTCGAAGCTGAATAGCAAATGAAAATACATCTATACAATACGTCTGAAAACTAAGCACGTCTTTTTACGAGTCAAGTATGGTTTGATGACTTGACATGACCGAATTTTTATTCAATAAGAACTTACGTTTCTATTTCTTTAAAACTCTTGCTGAAAGTAATAATATTTATATTGAATTAATAATAAATGTCATGTCCACATATTCTGTCGTCTGTCGGGCCCACAGAGCGCCTCCGCCCACATAAAAAATGACATCTAAATAAATCCATTAGAGCTGGTCTTCCTGCACTCACACCAGCCACACGCAACGTGATGGAAAACACACTTCATATCTGATTAACGCGTGTTCAATGTTGACACATATGGACTGATTGGTTTCTAATTAAAAGCTTCAGAACGCTCGAAGGATATCTTCCAGTGATTTGAAGTAGCGATAGATGTAGGCATTTGTATTAACTAGTAGTAGGCCGATTTTCTAGATATTATTTTAGCCTATGTCACTTTTCGATAATGAAACAATCTTACAATGAAAGTTTTTTTGAAATCGGATCAGTACTTTTGGAGTTTATTCGTAACAAACATTATTATTAAATGAAAATCAGCCTATATTGTCAAACGGCTGGACAAAGTCCATACAAAAAAAAACAAATCTTTCCACTTTATAAAAAGTGTATTGATGTAAGATAGGAAAATTTCAGACAGAGGTCCGTCTGGTGTCAGCGTTATTTAGGGTTTAGCACCACCAAACGGACTAAAGTGTACCTACTTTATTAAGACCTAATTACTAAATAAAAACCTGTGGTAAGATGTTTTTTTCCTCCAAAGGCGACCCTTTAGGATCTATTGTGACTCCTCCGCATTAGAGCACCGTCCCCAACCCAATGCTGCTCATAAATTGAACGATGTGATTGGGGTTGGTGCTACGAATTTCCTCTGTGAAGCATTCGTAGTACCCAAAGTACCTGTTCCTGCTCTGAAGTAGAGCAGGAACAGAACAGTCAAGAAGAGGATTGACAGGTGAGAGGACAGGACATCTTCGTGTTTTTTGTCCAATGAAATGTAGCCATTTTTAAGATACGAGGTTGAGGCAGTAAGGCTTCGAGGTGATTCTTATTTCTCCTTGCAGAATCTGCAAGTCGATATGCTACTGACACCTATCCTGTTGAGGTGTTTGTAGAGCTTGCAGTGCCCAGTTAGGGTCCTGGTAAGGTTCCTTAGTTATTTCCTAGCCATAGTGAGTACAAATTTTAACAGTATTTTGTTGAAGCCAAGAATTAGTGCCTTAGAGTGTTAGTCTCAGTTCATTGGTTCCTGTTAAGGCCATCCCCCCACTTCTTGATTACTCGCTTTGTAATAAAGTGTGTATTTACTAACAACTTACCAGAACTACCAGCATCGGTAGTTCTGGTAAGTTGTTAGTAAATAGCCGTTAAAACTAAAGAGCTGACCCTCAACAATGAGCATCACGGTCTCATGAAAGGAAGTTGATGTTCTAATTCTGTACACTGAATATATTATATGAAGGTGCTTCAAATCCTCCAGCTGGCTTACGACTCGGTGCTGGCAAAATGGCTCCCCTTCAAAATCGGCGATGTCTATGACATGCAAGCATTGTATAGAGGATGCACTCGGCTCTGCTCGCTTATCGTCTGTGATCGCCTTTTGTTTTATGATATTTAGGTGGCAAGCGAGCAGAGGGGTTACCTGATGGTAATACTCGAGACATCTATAGAGTCGCAAGTACGTTGCCGGCTTTTATGAGGGAATTGGGAATGGGAATATGGATAGGGGATTAGGGAAGTCGGGCCACCGGTAAACTAACTCACTGAACGAAACCAGTCTAAAGTATTATCACTTACTTTTTTACTTTCTGTATAACATCATACTTCGACCGATAGGAACCAAGCAGTAAACAAAAAATAATCTGAAAACGGGGTAATTTATAAAGTTTCACGCGGACGTAGTCGTGGGCAACGGCTAGTAAATTCATATTCATGAAAGATGATACCTCGTAACTACTCTCATTTTCCAATTTTTCGATTGGCGTTTTCAAACCGCGTGCGTGATAATGGGAATAATCTAAATTATTAAACTAATTTGTAAGTTCGGTGTCCTGCATTTTTCCTTTCTGTATGTCCTGTATGAGTTTTCCTTTAAACGCCTGTATCTGTTTTCTACTTCTTCATTCTCTTCTTCTATTACTGAAAGCTGCTTAAGACTGTTATTTATTAGGTTTAGGGCCTGTTTAGTGTTTCACCGCTTACATGCAGTCTATTTATTTACATACAAATTTATTTAACAGATTTTGTCTGGAGAATCTATCAAAAAAGTCGTGAATAGCCTAACAGAAACTTTAACAGTAAGCGGTGAAACAGGCCATAAAACTATTACTTATTAGGACTTAGAATTTTATGAAGTTCGCCCTCGAGAGTTCTAGAAACTTTTTTCCAATTGACACTCCGGTTGGGTTCCAGCTTCAAAGCATGTTACATGTCATGAGGTCTGAATTTGATTAACGTTTATCTGTTACCGAAAACTGAAAATTCTTCTTTTTATGATATTTAGGTGGCAATCGAACAGACGGGAAGCAACTGATGGGAGCAGACCTGATGGGAAGCAACTGTCGACGTCCATGGACACTCGCAAAATCCGAGGAGTCGCAAGTACCTTGTCAAACTTTATTAGGGAAATAGGGAATGGGAATAGGGATAGGGGATCAGGAAATTTGGGCCACCGGTAAACTCACTCACTTAACGAAACACAGCACAACACCGTTTCATTCCAGTTTTTTTGTGAGGCCGTGGTATAACTCCGGTCGAGCCGGCCCATTCGTGCCGAAGCATGGCTCTCCCACGGCGATGAGCATCCGTATTATGTACCTGAGATCGGAAGTGTCTCATTGGTACACGCCTCCACCCAGGTTTGAACCTGCAACCTCTCGAATGCGAACCAAAAGTCTCCCTAGACCACGGTCGCTCTTAAAATTTTACTTGTACTGTACCTGTTGCTTAAAAATTTAAATGATGTTTTTAGCAGAAAATGCACACATCTAGCAAAACATTCCTTCATCTTTACTAATATAATAATATAAAGCTGAAGGTTTTGTTTCTTTAAACGCCTTAATCTCAGGAATTACTAGCTAGAATAAAAAATTTCATTTTTGTTTGGTTAGTCCAGTCCTTACATCACGCTACGACCAATAGGAGCCGAGCAGTAATAAAAAAATGGTGTAAACATTATATAGTTTATATTAAACGACAAAGTTTCAAGCGGACGTAACCGCGGGCAACAGCTAGTCGTCAATAAACACGATTGCAAAAGTTAGCGGTAATCTGTTGACAAGTGTACTGTAACCTGAGAGCTGAGTACGCGTAATACTTGCAGACGTGTTGACCAACCGGGGAGACCTCTTTCCTCAACCACCTACTAGTTTACGAGAGCTCAGTGTAAACCGGCGCCGGTAGCTTGCTAACGCAACAACCAGTTGCGATGACCTTCCGCGCGGTTTGATACATGAATAATCGCGGGTCAGGTTACGATGGCGTTGATAGCTGCCTGCTAAGCGCATGACGACCAGCGGTTTTGAGCTCCCCCGCGCGCCTCGTTGGTCCGGGTTGTTGGCGATCGCGGGTGGCCGGGAGGTCAAGGTATGCTGGTGGTGCGAGCTAAGCGCATTAGAGGCCGGCGTCGCGTGACGCCGCGTGCATTGACCGCTCTTGCGATTGCTAATCATCATCAGCGTCTCCGCTTACGCCTGTGTAGTTAGGCCTTAATACTAACATCATTATCTATAGGTATGGATAAAAACCTATAGACATCTAGAAATTTGTAATAAAAAAAAAGCATAATCAATGTTGAGATGCTGTTATCAAACAAACTTTTATGAATGCAAACAGAATTATTTTTTTTTACTATTTATTACTGACTGTAATAACGGACTTTAACCTAAGTTAAAACTAAAGAGATATTTTAATACCTTAAGCTATAGTAATTAGTGTACGACGAATTTACAATCTTTTTGTGAGATGGTTAAAAACGTAGAATTCCTATCTATCATCTCTAAGGCATCGAAACCCGGACCCAATTTTCAAAACACCAGCTTTTCAGTTTTTTTATTTAATTTTAAATTAACAGTACTACAATACTTTATATGTAATTTTTCTGCAACTTACTTACCCCCTTATTCATAAAAATATTTAAACAGTGTTTAGCTAATGAAGATTCGCTGTTCCTTTCTGTCGTGTCACGTCTTCAATATTCCAGAAGAGGACAGCGAATCTTGATTAGCTTAACACTGAATATTTTTATGAATGAGGGGGTTAGTCAATGTAAATGAATGAGATAATAAAATAAAAATGGCTTAAATAAAAAAGTTTCATCATCACATTTTTTATTGTTTTTGCTCAAAATATAACAGTTTCAACAATCAGTAATGCTCAATTCAATGTCAATCAGATACAAACAATGAATCGTTTAAGAAACAAAATAAACAACACCTGTAAACGTAATTTAAAACTATTTTTAAAATAAAAATAAATACATGAGAAAGTTCTAATTGTAAGAAAAATAAAACTCTTATTAAGGAATTTATTACAATAAGAAGTTTTTTAAAAAACATCTAGGTAACAAAGTATCGTAAAAGAAAAAAAAAACCCGAATAGCTTGAAAAACTCGGGTTTTCTTTTTCAAACCCGGGTTTTCGCTATCCCCAAAAATTCGGGATTTCCCCGGGTTTTCGAGTTTCGGGTAAGAACGGTCTCGATGTCCTAATCATCTCACTTCATCCTCGCTAATGAAGAAAGGAATAAGTGACAGACATGTCCTATTAAAATTATACATAAGTTTGTATGTTTGGATGCATACAAACAATCACGCCAAAACGACTGAAAAGGTTTTATTGGACAAAAATATAGGGTTATGAGTTGACAGACAGCAGGATACTTCATATTCGGACTAGCTGTTACCCGCGCCTATGTCCGCGTGAAACCTTATAAATTATCCCGTTTTTACGACATTTTCGTGTACTGTTCGGCTCCTTTTGGTCTTATCGTGATGTTGTATAGCCTGTAACCTTCCTCGATAAATGGACTAACCAACACAAAAATAATTTTTCAATTCCGGTCAGTAGCTCCTGAGATTAGCGTGTTCAAACAAACTCTTCAGCTTTATATTATTAGTTAAGACGAATGCTCCCGTGGGATACCTCAATTACCACGAGTCAGGTAAATGTTAGTATTGTTATTGAATAGACCTTCTAATTTTGGAAGTTTTTATTAAATAATCATATTTTTAGATTGGATAACAACCACACATAAATGATACAATTTAACTAATTTCATACATTTTTCGCCAATACCTATAATCAGTACTCGTTCTTCCAAGAACTGGTAATTCTGGGAACTCCTAAATCAGGAACCGCGGGCAATGTTCAGTAGAAATTAGACTAAACAAACAAACTGCCACTTTGTAGAGAATCCACAGGGAAAACCATAAGTAGCTCACAGAATAAAGAAACGCGCAGAAATACTCTATGGATTACTAACTGCACTGTTCAATAGATACACTTATTACTGCACTCAGAGACATTAAGGATTATATATAATGGGGGAAATTGAAAGAAAGCCATTTGACAGATGTATGTCTTTTGGTCGGAATATGTCAATTCTATATACTTTTAAGACTCGGTTTGACATAACCCGACCAAATTACTTAGATCAATGATCGTTATATGTTTCAAATTCTGTGATTATACAATCAGAGAAGCTGAAAGAGAACCAGATTGCGAATAAACGCGACCAGCGTTATATCGAACCCAGTCAACAGATCACGACCTACATGGAATAGACATATTCCGACCAAATGACGTAGGTCCGTCAACTGGATCTCTTTTAATTTCCCCTAATATACTTATCTTTAATATAATGAAGCGTTTCACGAAATATCTTAACCTGTTTAATATCTCCATGCAACCGTTACGCCGTTTGTCCACCGCACGCCGTAAACGAGATTATTTTAGACGGATAAAATGTTACTGTATGACATAGGCTATAGGTTTCGTTTTCTAGTAACATCTAGCGTCCATGTCTTCGTCGATCTGTTGTGGCGTAGGGCAAAGTGAAACTTGTCGCTTAGGTCTTACAGGCATTCTATCGGGCCGAACTGTCGTTGACGGTGACGGTGTGCAGGATAAAAACGCCGTTAGGGCTAAAAACATAAACATAGGTACAGGTGTAAGTTCGTAAGCATTACTTTTCTCTGAGCGTATATCTTTCAGGTTACGTGACCTTGCCAAAAACTCGTGACTCGGAGGGAGAGCACTGTAGAAGGAAGCGCGTACGAGAATAAATTGTTACTAGAGATCGCCTTGTGGTCGAAATTCGACCTATATTTTAAACTCAATCACAGTCTTCAATTTGGTCCCGTTACCAGGTCATTAAATTTTATTAAAAAAATTTCAACCATAAACAAAACAGTATTTCGTGAATGATTATATCGTGGCATGTTAAAATATTGTAATATGCGTATTGTAGCGTTTTATTTATTAAAAATATGCCAGATTAAAACATATTTTAAAATAATATTGGTATTACACGCTTCACCTCCATATCACCTATAACTGGGAGTTTCATACTTTTACTAGTCTTTCATAAAAAGGGGTACAAAGTTTTTCGCTTGAGTAAACATACTTCTGGAATCTGGCTATCGCTTGCCAAAAATGTATAATCTCTTGTCTCTTTCCTTGTACCTACGTCTGCTACTACTGCCGTCGCTCCAGAAGTTCAACTTTATACTTGGTTAATTTCCTTTTTTTGCCATTCTCGCATTTTTTATAAAATAAGAGGGTAAACAAGCAGACGAGTGGCCGAACGAAAAACAAATACCGCTGGCCATAGACATAGACACTGGCAACACCTTGGAAAACTTGGAAGCGTTGCCGGCATTTTAAGAAGGGAATACGCTCTCTTCTCGATGGTTTGCGTGTCGTTCGGTTCGGAAATACTGCTGGGGATAGTTCGATCTTCTTTACGAGTTTTAATGTGCATGGCAGAAAGTCGGCATGTCTCCAGCTACCTATTACATCAACAGGGTCGTCCGCATCACGATGGCGCTAAGTGGTTGCACACAGACCCAACACTCAATATCACTGCCGATTACACAAGCTGCGGTTGCGCAGGTCACGCGTCACCTAGCAGATGAGATCGTTCCTTATATGGCAAGTACAAAGAGAAAATATTCCGGGATAAATTAAATGCATTTTCAGGAAAAAACCACAAATGTCACGTTGCCTGTTAATAACGTTAAAAAAAATGTCTTGTACGTTATGCGTTTTTATCGAAAGCGGTAGATAAAGTTTTTTTTTATGATATAGTTTCAATTTACATTTATTTCACCAATAATTGAAATACAAAAAGTTTTTATAAGCACGGGCATAGTTTTTCTGGATAAAAAATATCCCTTCCTAATATGCCCTCTCCTAGAGAGACTGAAAGTGTCTCCATACCAAATTGCAGTAATTTTACTGTAAGATATTAAGGTGGCAAGCTAGCAGACGGGTTACCTGATGGAAAACAACTGTCGTCGCCCATGGACACTCGTGACATCCGAAGAGTCGCAAGTGCGTTGCCGGCCTTTTTTTTTATGAGGGAATAGGAAGAGGGATATAACGCCTTTTCACGCCAGTTTTCTGTGAGGCAGTGGTATCATTCCGGTCGAGCCTACCCACTCTTTCTGAAGCATGGCTCTCCCCCGGCAATGAGCATCCGTATTATGTACTTGAGATCGTAAAATGTCTAATTGCTACACACCTCCATCGGGGTTTGAACCTGCACCTTCTCGATTGCGAACCAAAGGTCTTAACCACTTGGCCACGGACGCTCTAAGTTGTTGGTCACATAGTGCAGAATTTTATTATGATGTGCTGGGGGTGACAATTTGTGGATTTACCCCCTTACTAATAAAAATATTTTAACTGTGTTTAAGTAATCAAGAAACGCTGTCCCTTTCTGGAATATTAAAACGGCATACGATATAAAAGGACAGCGAACTTTGATTAGTTGAACATTGCTTAAATATTTTTTTGAATACCGGGTTTAATGTTAACTGCTAACTTAACAGCATAATTAAATTGACTTTTTTTTAATATATCGAAATTAAAACCAGTCTATGCGTGTCCTAGGTTGGAATCGCCGAAGAACGGAGCGTCTTGGATCTTTCTGATTTTGGATTCCATCTAAGACCAGCCTCTCCAGGTCTACCCCAGAGACCACCTTCCACCAAACTGAACTTTCACGCTGGGACTCGCTGGGCATAGGCACATAAAGGGGGAGAGGAGGTTTAAAATATGTTTTTTTAACTTTGTACATGTAATAAATAAGTAATAATGGGCCTTAATCTCACACAATTGTTATTAATTTGTATTTTTGTATGTTTGTTACGAATAAACTCAAAAAGTACTGATTCGACTTAAAACAACCTTTAACCGTTAGCTTGTTTATTATCATTATCGTAAAATGTCTAGAAAATCGGCCAAGTGCGAGTTGGTCAAGAGATCACATATAAAGGGTTCAGTATACAGGTCGCCGACCTAGAATATAGGATACTTTTCAATTCCGATTTAATGCTCCCATAGGATAATTTTTGCGCGGGAAAAACCCTGGATCTAATTTTTTATATTTTTATATTTATAAAAACTGTTTTTTTCTATTTTTGGATACAACTTAAATTATACCATATGGTAGTATACCTACCTACCATTTTATGATGGTTTGTATCTTTAACTCTTCAGTGTTCATGCGCGCCCGCCCGGACGCTCATGATGTGACTTTTGTTTACGTCAGTTTATCACCAAAACAATTTACGCATTTTATATAAAATCTGATAGATATGCAAGTTTTAAGGAGTTATTCAAACAGTGATGAGATTAATAATAGTGATATTTTGTCTGTCAATTAACTCTCTATACAAAGTTTATCAGTGTGACTAATCATTGATTTTAATGGTATTATCACACACTAGATTTTGCCCGCGACTACGTGCGCATAAAAGTTTATAAATTAGCCCTATTTTAAAACATTTTTGATTACTGCTATGTCCATTCGTTGTAGCGTGAACTTATAATATGGCCTTCCTCGATAAAGGGACTAACTAATACGAAAAGAATTTTCCAATTCCATCTAGTGGTTCCTGAGATTAACAAAGTCTTGCTTTATACTATTCGTATAGAAGACAGTATACATTATATCTAAGGTTTTATTTAAAATAGAGTTTTAAAAAATTGTACGTTTACCGCGTGACATACCGACGCGACGCATCAATAATAAGTTGCAACATTATTATTTTAGTGAATAAATATAGGTAGAAATCATTCAACTTTTTTATTTATTTTTTTGTATAAGGAAAATAATGAAAATGGCCGACGATACTTGGGATAGTTGCATTTGATTTTCTCAATTATCAAGTTTACTTCCCCAAGCATAGTGGTCTAACTTTTAACAGTTTTAAACGGTTTGCCGATTGCTATTAAAAGTTAGAATTCAGGTGTGTTAAAACATCCTGGGGGTAGTCACAACGATGGGTTTGCCGTCGCCAGACGACCGCTGCCGCGCTGGTGGAGCTGCGGTAGCGAAGTCGTAATCGCGGCTCCGTCATCATCGGAGAGAAGGTGCACCGTCAAGTTTTATTGGGTATGGCTGCGGTCAATTGTCGACCAGCTTGACGACCGCAGCGAGTACATATACGCGGCAGGATTCCCCGGTCCCAGTTCCTGCGGGTTACCGCGGAATGCGTAAATGAGTGGATTTACGCATTCCGCGTTGAGTCAACAACTAGCATTTTTTTCTAATTTGTGAGTACGTTAGCGTGTGACAAAAATCTGGGAGGTGATGTATTTTTTATGCCTTAGGTATCAAATATATTTAATACAAGTCACGTTTCTTATATGTCACCAAAATTAGAAAAATCTCGACGACAGAACTAAATTGTGTCTTAAAAACTTAACTACGGTATTTAATGCAGTAGCTTTGATATATTGTGAAGATTATTATACAGAACTACTACATAAAAATAAAAATGTAATCCAACATCAAATTTACAGTTAATCGATCTTGATATTGACAAAAACTTGGCTTGTCGTGGAAAGAAAAAAAATTTTTTTAAGAAAACGATTATTATTTTTAAAATAACTGTTACAAAGCCATAAATATAGACAGTAGTATGCTTCACTTTTTAAACCAAAAATTAAAACTTTAATAAAATGAAGGATGATTTTCAGCCTCGCCGCGTAAAAAAGCGGTTTGGGAAATTCACCCAAATGCATTTCTTGGCGTTAAAAAAAGGTCTGTTAAAACATGGTCAACTTAGCATATTATCATGGTGAAATTTAAACAGAGCCAGATTGTGGATCTAAGTAAATTGATCGAGTAATATCAAACCCAGTCGACATATTTGAGATTACATGGATTTGACGTAGATCCGTCAACACTCTACTGGTTCTGTTTTAATTTCCAATAATACCTAGGTCATAGTCCTAGGCCACCTTATAGTATCTTGTATATAAAAATGAGTCGGGTTTTCCTTCCCGACTAAATAACTCCAGAACGCACGAACCGATTTCCACGGTTTTGCATTTGTTGGAAAGGTCTCGGGTTCCGTGAGGTTTGTAGCAAAAAAGGAAATCAGGAAAAGTTTCTAGCGAAAAGTTACCGCGTATGAAATTAAACTCATATCAAAACGATTTTGTGGTAAGGCTGCTGTACTTTCGCAACAACCACACAAAGCTTTCCTCTGAATGAATATTTTGAGAAAAAAGACTTTCAGAATTTTAGAAGGTTAATTGTTTGCTATGAAATGGAAGGTTGCCGCGTAATCAATAAACACACAGTTACAGGTTTGGTACTAGGTAGTTAGTTAGTCAACAAATAGTTGCTTACTTCCTGCCGCTGCTGAGAAACAAATAGTTAAAATTAATTGCGATTAAAACTGATTTAATGAAGATTTTGATACATTGAGCCTAGATTGCGGCCGAATGTTCTCTGCGCGCGAGCGTGCGCCTCGGGCGTTCACCGCGTGCGCGGTAACGGTGCGCGTGCGCCTACCGCGACACCGGCGGGACCGGCGCGCGGCGACTACGGGTACCAGGCGCGCATACGCACACAGGAGGTAGGAGTCATTTTCAACGCTGAGGGCCAATCGCTCGCGTGCACACGTGTTTAGCTATTTTGAGCCTGATGTCTTATTACATTAATTATCTTAATGTAATAAGATTCACATCACTTGGTTTACTTTTAAAAAGTCACTGGTAATGTAACTGGGTTAATAAAAAAAATAATAAACACAAACAGTTTCGGGGTAGCCAGCGCCATCTGTTTTTGGGGATTTTTTTAATGTTGAAATTTAAAGACGGGTTTGATCAGGAGATTATTTAAAATTATTATGCTTTAACTATTAATAAGGGGTACACCAAGATAGTGCCAAGCCAAGCGAATCGCACGGACAGTACTTTTTGGAAACGTTTCGTCATTTACCTACATGGTATGGACTTAGGAGTTTGTTTGATAATAATAATTTTACTTATAATAATGAAGAGTTTGGCAGACAATGTTTAGGACTTCGGTGATTGATATTTAACTGCTCGTTCATAAAATATTCAAAGACAAATTCTACGGATTAAAAAAATACATTCTATATACCTATTACTCATTGCGAAAGTACTCGTGTGACAACTTGACAAGGTACTCATGTCTAAGCTTCTCATTAGTCAGTAAACTGCAAAAATCCGAATCCACGCACAACTATTTGGCCCATACTAATGTACTGCTGTGAGGTTAGAACTCTAACACTAAAGGAGGAGAATAAACATCTAGGCGCTGAAAGGAAAATCCTCAGAAATATCCTGGGCCCGGCCAAAACAGATGACGGCTGTTGGGGAATTTGGAAAAATGCCGTCAAATTGAATAAGAGAAACAAAGGCTCACCGACTTCGCTGGCTGAGTCACGCGGGAAGAATAGAAAAGGATCGCAGAGTAAAAAGGGCGTATAGGGGCGGTCCAACAGGACGTCGTCCTTTCGGGCGCCTCAGATATTGCTGAAGAGATGCTGTTGAGGCTGAACTTCAAATCAGTAACTGGCTGAAGGTGGCGCAGGATAGGGCTCAATGGCGGAAGCTCATTTCGGAGATCAAGATCCACTTCATGCTGAGTAAGCGGAGTTAGTTCGTTCTGTACGTTGTATCTCCAACATGTAGGTTTTCGCAATGTGTTCGCGTGTTTTTGTAGCGTCATGTAGATATACTCCGTTTTATCGTGGCTTATTCTGAGCCCTATATTCTTGCCTTTAGTCTCCTAAATTCTCCTAACAGGGCTAGGTCATCTTCAATCTTCATACCCTATCACTTTATGCCTTCCAGCTCCAAATAGTTCTGTAGCACAAGATTAAAAAGCATAGGTGACAGAGCATCCCCCAGTTTGAGTGTAGTTAGTTGCAACTGTGAAATTTTCCATCAGCTCACCTCCAACATTTACGCGCAGGCTACACTGCGATGTCGGCATGTGGCAACTCTAATCATAGTGACTAATTTATTTGGGATATTGAAATACATTAAAATGACATACAGGTAATCTCCGTCGATGCTATCATAGGCTTTGGTAAAGTCCACTAAAATAAACAAAAATATATATTATAAATTACAATACTTTGGGTTTAATGCCCTTATAAGTTGCCACCTGTTTCCTTAAATAATTTTGTGTTCCGACACTATTTTATATTTTAATCTTGACACATAAATTATCGAAAAGTAAATTAATTCAAAGTATCTTAAACGCGATTGAAAGTGGCCTAATTAACGTCTTACCTTTATAACCTTAGTAAACAAAACCCTTTGTTTAAATTTGGATTCAAACAATATTTTCTTATGTTTGTATGTTTGCAATGACAAACATCCAAACATCCAAAAAATTTTAAGGTTTCAACAACTAAATTCAGCCAGGACAAAAACTGTATGAAAACGTAATTAATTTATGTGGCGAAAACGATAAGAACCCTTGACAGATGATGAATCAGTTCATTTCATTGAATACATGAAATGAACTAAATATCCAATTATATTTATGTACAATGAGGGAAATTGAAAGAGAACCAGTTGACGGACCTACGTCATTTGGTCGGAATATGACAATTCCATGTAAATCGTGTTTTGTCGGCTGAATTTGACAAAACCCGACAAAATTACTTAGAACCACGATCTGTATCTCTTTCAACTGCACAAAAGATTTATGAGTTATCTGTTTCGTATTGTTTTAAACACGGGCCATAATTATTGATAACAATGATGAAAACACTAAAGGCTTTCGTTATCTATTGTTTTATTGTATTTATTATGAGGACAATAGTAGAATATATTTTATAAATATATAGCTCATAATTTTAACTCCAAAGTAGAACAATAGGATGGTTAATTACTTTTTTTTTTCATGTTCACTTCTGAGCTGATGTAGCATACTGAAGTGTGCGTATGTAATTCTAAAGTGGGTTTGTTTGACCTTTCTTTACGTCCTGGGTATAGGTGCACGTAAAAGACAAAAAAAGTGGGATAAACTACCCGCAACAAATTTGACGGATAAAGTATCAAGAATCTGCCTTACTTATCAGGAAATAGTGATACAGGCCGTGTTGTTATTAATTATTTTTCGACAACATTTTTTTATTATTGCTCGGCTCCTATTGGTCGTACCGTGATGCTATATAGCTTAGAGCCTTCCTCGATAAATGTATTTACCAACATCAAGAGAATTTTTCAATTCCGGCCAGTAGTTTCTGAGGTTAGCGCGTTTAAAAAACCAAACTTTTGAGATTTATATTAATAATAGTATAAATAGGACTCATACTTTGCCTGCTGGTGAACGCCTGTAGCGTGGCTGTCGTAGAATAATAACAGCGGATTATGTTGTCTAATGCCATCCAATTATCTCAAACCCCCAGGCCCCGGCCGCATTTACTTGTATCAATAAAATAATTATCCAATCGACGGTCAATTTACGGCGACGGTCCCGGCGTGCTCCGTCCTGCTCGCACGCACGGTGATGTGTATATCCGTCTCGCTCGCCGGACGCGATACCGAGGACGGTGACACGAATTGTTGACGGATAAGGCAGAGTTCATATTGGACAGTTGATCTTGATAAAGAAATTTAAAAAACATAACAAAATGTACAAAAACAGCAACAGAAAAATAGCCAACAGGGAATATTTGTATGAAACAAAATTTATTAAATGCAAAATATTATGATAGTGGATCTAAAAAAAAAACAGAATGACATAAAAATTCTAATTTCTGTAGAGAAATATGTAAGATATTAGCAATTTAAGTTTTCTACTTATCTCTTACTCTCATAATAATTTAGAATGAACTTTGTATGTAGCAGCTTATAGACTTTGACGTCACAATCAATATCGGATTTTTTTTTCTGACTATTTTAAAGACTTGTAACTTTGTTGTTTTAAATTTTATCAAAAAACTAATTGGACTACATCGTTTTTCAATAACTATAAATACATTTCAACAATTATATAACAATCATGCGTATTCCGTACTGACATATTCCGACCAAACGACGTAGGTCCGTTATCTGGCTCTCCTTCAATTTCCCTCATGGTGCATGGTGAACACGAGTTTACCCGGTACAGTGTGACCCTCACAGTCCAGTTGGCGCGGCGACCTACAACGCATTACCGCGGTGTTCTGTTACGCCGAGAGTACTTTGTGCTGATTGAGAGCCGTCTATGATGATCGCGTCGGGATCGACCGCCCCGTACCCGAGCGATAATCAAAAACGAGATAAATTAGCTTCACGCGGGCGTAGCCACGGGCAGCAGCTAGTAACAAATAACAATGGCGATCGGTAGCGTTTTTGACAACAATTTTTGTGACATTGTCATGACTGCGCGTGCGTATAAGAGATTTTGCGCTCGCATGCACCCATCCAAAAACGCTACCGAACACGGCCAATGTACCATGGTGGAAATCGAAACAGAGCCGGTTGACGTACCTACGTCATTTGGTCGGAATATGTCAATTCCATGTAAGTCGTGACCCCCGACGACCTCTAGGTTTAATATAACGCGACCAATTTACTTCGATTCGCTATCTGGCTCTGTTTCAGCTTCCCTGATTGTAAAATTCCCGTGGAACAAACAACAAAGTCACGGACAGCGACATAAATAAAACAAAATAGTTACGAAACAAAGCGTCCATTAAAAAGCCCTCATGAGGTTTTTTCTCCGGTCGATGCGGGCTCTACATGGCAATGTTGCCATAAACGACATATTCAGTGTGGCCGACATACCTACATGGAGCTCTGACTAGACTTATGGCCAGCATAATATATCTTGGGATATTCTATAATTACTGTTTTATGGCAAATATGGCATCAAATAGAAATATTAGGGATGTCGACAAGGTCAAAAATTCGCTATTTTTAAATAAAATAGTTATATATGTATTGGTAAAAAATAAGTATCTTCAAAATTTCAGCAAAATAACTTATACATATATTTTTTGTAATAAGTTCAAAGTTGGCAGGCAATTCAATTTTTTTACTTTTACAATTTTTTAATATTTATAAACCGTTCGAATTATTACATAATGAACAACAACTTTTGTTATGAAAGCAATATTATCGAACAGAGTCTTCCCGCGACGCGTACAAACTACCTAGAGATGACGTCATAACTAGGTATCGTTTTGTATGGAGTGTTTTAGGAAGGTCAATTTAATGTGATTTTTAAATAGCCATATCTTCGAGATAATTTAAGCAATCGGCGTCATTCTTTTACCAATGTTTCTATTTTTGCGACGTATTTTATAAACAATAATAATGAAAAATAGTCAACTAGCCTATTGTGAGGTCAAATTAAATTGAATAAAAACAAAATATCCACAGCTCTATCATATTACCACCCCCCCCCCCCGTTTTTACCCGACTGCGCCAGAAGGAGGGCTATGTTTTTCGAGAGTATGTATGAATGTATGTATAATTGTTTGGCACGCCCTGCAGCCTAAACGGCTTAATAGATTTTGGCTTGAGAGGTGTCGTTAGATTCGTATTTACTGTGAGAGTGACACTAGATATATCAAAATATAAGAAAACAAAATGGCGGATTATTGGTTCCTGTAGTCGGGTATTCTAATTTTGAACATTTAGCTTGTTCAAAGTTTCAAAACTGGATGTTTTCAATTTTAACAAAATCAGTTAGTTAATGCTTCACATTTTACATTACGAATTATGATATTTTTGATATTAAGACTTAACTCAAATATATATCCTTCTATGAGAATCATTCTCTCTAATAAGTGAAATGATAAGATATCAACTGACATACACACTTTTGCTGATCACAATACTTGTGCCCATAATTTAAAAGTTAGTTTGAACTGAAAACCATTTTGGCCTTTTAAAATAGCAATCCATACTTTCGTACTAACATTACAAATGCGAAAGTATGTCTGTCTGTTGCTCTTCACGGTCGAACCGAGTAGTAGCTGGAAACTTAAAATGTTCACGTATTTCTGGTACCGCTTCAACAACAAACACTATAAAACTAGTCCAGTATGAGTCGGATTCGCGGGCGAAGAGTTCCGTACCCGTGCAAAGCAAAAAATTAAGAAACAAAGTTTGGAAAGTCAAACAACTTTATCTTCACACTACCTAACATGTGATAGCGTGATGTAGAAATGAACCTTTTTTTTTCTAAAATTTGGTATGAAGATATTTCGAGTTCCGGGGAAGGACGTACTTTTACTGAAACAATTACGGTTTGCGCGCGATATATGGCACAACGGAGCAGCCAGCGTTATTTACTTATTTAATAGGTAATCACAATTACCAGCTGCCCCGTGCCCTCTTCATTGGGATTTTATTAAATTATTTACTTCAAAAGTATAGCTGTCTCAGATAGGGCAGCTAATGGCTTTGGCAATCGATTCCATAGCTTACACTAAAAAGTCACAAACTCCTTATTTCTTCATAATATTAAATTGTAATTAGTATAATATTTAAATTAAAATTCCATTCATTTTTTTTCTTTCATTTAGGTAAATAATCAATAAAAATTCACCACGAGATATGCTCAAAATCAATCATGACAAAAAAACATAATTTTTTTGAAACTTAATCGTTTTACAAATTAAAAGTAAGATTACAATAAAATTTATTGAATAAATAGTATTCTCTCTGAGTTCTTAATATTTCGTTCAATTATTATTAGTTCAGTAGTAAGTGATTTAAAATTACCGCTTTTCATTTTATTCGCACAGAAATTTCTTTTACCGACGCAGCGAAGTTATGAGTTTATTATTAAAACACTATAATAGGCCAGCGCTTTTATCAATTTATATCCAAATACAGAACTTGTTTGTAAACAATTACTTCATGATTGTTTGTTTACTTTTTATTCTGAGTAAAGGATCTTTTAGAAAATATTTTTATGCAATAATCTAATTCTTTACTTCGTGACATTTACACTTAAAAAATGTTAAATATCTTCGTTCAATAAAAGGGTATGTTTTATTTTGATTTTTGATATTCTCCCGTTCTAACCTCAATATAGCCTAATTTTATTTAAAATTTGCATCTGAAATATACTTGTGTTCTAGTTTTTGACTGTTTTTCATATGTTATTTTTCTGTAGATTCAATATGTGCTCCAAACGGAACCTGAGATCAACAAAACCATCTGGTTCTGGTGAATGGTTAATTGAAGAATACCAGAAGGAGTTAATAATTACTAAAATTCCTTCTCGTCGTGAAGTAGGTACTTTTTCTTATTCCAACACTGTGAAAATAAATTGACAATTGCAGCGAGTTTAAAATTGACTACACAAAAAATTCAAAAATGTTGGGAATCAACAGTAATTATCAAGGACTTTCATATTAAGGCAAAAATTGAGAAAATATTTGACACTTGGCAGAAGTTAAAAAAGAATCGTTTGAGGCTCACACCAGTCCAGCGGGAAAACGAAAATGAGTCATTAGACGCTATGTTTGAATGTACACTTCAGACAGAAAAAAATAACTCCATAACAAAATCTGTTACCAATCCTAAAACCAATTTGCCATTGAATAATTTAGAACCACCTGTATTACTGTCTCAAAAGTTCTTCAGTGACAGTGTTCTTCAGTGTTCTTCAGTGTCATCACACGAGCTCTATCTTTCTCCGCCAAAGAAAAGAAAAATCAGTGAACCACGCAAAAAAAATATTCTAACGCCAGCGTTATCGAGTATGTTAGATCGAACAAAAACTTCAAACCGTAGCGCAACACTCATCGTAGCCGCAACATCTGTATCTTTAAAACAAGATTTATCAAAAATTAGCGTCAGTAAAGATACTGTCCGTCGTACACGCCAAAAACATCGAGCAGACACCTATAATTATATAAAAGAGTCATTCAAACCCGATACATGTCTCACTGTGCACTGGGACTCAAAATTAATGAGAACGTCAAACTCTTCCAAAGCTGAAGATAGATTAGCAGTATTAGTTACAGGAGAAGGCATATCAAAACTTTTGAGTATTCCTATAATCGATGGATCATCTGGTATCAATCAAGCCACAACTGTTTACAATTCACTTTTGCAGTGGGACATTGCTGATCAAGTTCAGTCTCTGTGTTTTGACACGACTGCAAGTAACACAGGACTACATGAAGGGGCTTCTGTTCACTTAGAAACAATGCTGAAGAGAAAATTGCTTAATTTTGCTTGTAGGCATCATATATTAGAATTAGTTTTAACAGGTGCGTTCTCTTCACAATTAGAACCCGTCACTAGTGGTCTTTTTAAAATTATTTGAGCGTTTCAAGAAAGAATGGTCAAATCTTGATTAAAAAAAAAATCAATGTGGAAACAACAAAGATAAAATTAGAATTAAAGAATTTATTCTTGATCAATTAAAAAATCAACATCCCAGAGACGATTATAGGGAATTATTAACATTATCTCTGATTTATCTTGGTGAACCTACTAAGTTTTCAATAAATAAACCTGGGGCATACCATCGAGCTAGGTGGATGTCCAAAATAAGTTACTGTCTGAAAATATATCTTTATCGAAATTAATTCAAATTATCTAAAGTAGTCTTAAGAGAACTCGAAGAATTTAATAAATTTGTAATTACAATTTATCTAAAAGCCTGGTTTCTCTGCCAAATTCCTACAATAGCCCCAAGAATCGACTTACAGTTGCTGAAAGATCTGGTCCAATACAAAAAACTAAATCCAAAATTAGGTTCAGCAGCATTAAAAAGTTTTTCTCGGCATTTGTGGTACATTAGTGACTATTTGATTGGACTGGCATTTTTTGATTGTGAAATTTCAACTGAAACGAAGATTAAAATGGTAACAGCTTTGAAAAAAAAACCTGGACAGCAGCCATTACATCGTATTCAAGTGAAAGAATGTGATATAATGAATAAAGAAATTCACCACTTCGTAAATCAAAATACGCAATATTTCTTTGAAGCTTTGAACTTGAATGACGAGTTTTTGGAAACACATCCTGCAACCTGGAATTCAAATCACTCTTACTTGAAAAGTTTACGTACAGTTCGTGCATTACATATAATTAATAAAACAGCTGAGCGTGGTGTTTCCTTGATGCAGGAGTATGCACAATTCGTACACAAAGAAGATGAGTTACAGAGAGTACTTCAAGTTGTCGAAGAAAATCGTCAAATGTATCCTAATGCAAATAAAGCAAATTTAATAAGTACTTTACCAAAACCATAAATGTTATTAGTCTAACCAAAGTTCAAACTTTCAGAATTTAAGATTTGTTACCAGAGTTAACAGTAAATTTTTTTTTGAATATTGTTAAAATGTTGTAGTTAATTAAATAAAACTATTAAATTTCAAAAAAATTATGTTTTTTTTGTCATGATTGATTTTGAGCATATCTCGTGGTGAATTTTTATTGATTATTTACCTAAATGAAAGAAAAAAA
>JAOTAV010091076.1:0-11473 GCA_026546445.1 Cyclargus thomasi | reverse complement strand
AAAAAAAAAAAAAAAAAAAAAAAATATCCACAGCCGAACATATTAACCTCCTCGTTTTTGGAAGTCGGTTAAAAATCTCGCAAGCCTATAAGAAGCTGCACTTTTTCGCTAGTATTATAATAAGTAGAAGCATTTTAAATCGTATGAATACAGTTAGCTTGGTCGACTAACTTGAGTATAGTATTACGTATGAATTTCTTCTTTACGTCCATTGGTAATACTTACATTTTATTTAGTAACTCCTAAGTTTGTTCAACTAGCAATACGTGACCAAGACTTTTTGCAAAAGTCCCGCTTATAATACTTATCAGTTTTTATAAGGGCCTGTCTATTTATTTGACAAATACAACTTTATTTTACAGATTTGTATGGAGAATCTGTCTAAAAGTTATAGATAACATAACAGAAACCTTAACAGTAAGGGGTGAAACAGGCTCTAAATGTTATATATTATTATGCACAAATTAAAGATTGCTTGGCAAATTTGGAGCGGTCTATTTTAATATATTATGTATAATGGGGGAAAATGAAAAAAAGCCAGTTGACGGACCTAAGTAATTTGTAAGAATATGTCAATTCCATTTTAGTCGTCTGTCGGCTAGGTTTGACATACACCGACCAAATTACTTAAATCTACAATCTGTATCTCTTTCAACTTCTCTGATTGTATAACTCCTGCGAGGCAACTAGGCACTCGGCTTGAAATGTCAGTTATGTCACCCACCCTCCTGCTTCCCGCGCAGTACCCCGCATTCGTCTTTTGCGTCGAGTAGCCGAGTTGACCCGCATGAGTTATATAATAATAATAATAAAACGATTTAAAATCACCAAATGCATATCGTGCATACCGTTTACAATATTGTCAAGCTATGCGCAGAGCATTTATCATTGTGTTTTAATTAGATATTATGTCGTTACTATGTTTGAGAACTTACTTTTAAAAATTTGTTTGTAGCAGAGTTGTTATTTGAAAATATTTGGTAGCAGTAAGCGACAGTAAGTGGTGCAGTAGCTAGCTGAGTTAGAGCTCCATATTGAATGTCGTTCATATCTGCAGGCAGAATTGAAGAAGCAGTTAATAAACAATAGAGAATGTTCATGTACGTAATGAAACTTTACAAAATGCCTACCAATTTTTTCTTCATACATAGAAGCTAGTACATCGTTAATTCTTTCCGGAATATCATAATTCTGTAATATCTTAGTAGGCATAGGTGGTTCTAGCCTTCCTTTAGTCTGTTGATAATTAACAAGTTTTTTGTATAAAGCGTAGGATTTGCACCATCTCAAATGTTCAGTAGGTAAATGTTCTTCATGATCACTGCAGTATGAAATCTGAAAAAGTATTCATAATTCTTACTGGCTACTACTACTACATTATAACGTCTATCGTATTTTTTAACACATAATATTTAAAATTTTGGTACAATGTCTTAAATACCTGCTCACAACCTTTACAATCTTGTAATTTTGATTGCCTCCATTCTCTACAGTTGGTATCGGCGCAAATTCTGGGATAAAGAAGAGCTTCCTGCTCCCAAGGCACCAATTTCCTTTTAAGAATTTTCTCACAAGAAACAATCATCTGCATTCTAAGAATTCTATAATCTTGGCCTGTTATTCCTTTGGCATCGGCATATATGTGTTTCTGATCTACAAAGGAATAAAAATACTTACTACATATAACATCTGTTTTTATTAAATAACTAGTTGATGCTCGCACCTTCGTTGCGAAAAAAATATATTTTCTCACGCGGCAACCGTACATTTTCCCGGGATAAAAAGTATTCTGTATGTTGCCCAGACCTAATAGCTATTAAACAAAAAAAGATTTATTCAAATCCGTCCAGTGTTTTCTGAGATTAGTGCGTACAAACAGACAAATAGACAACATTTTTTGTCGATATGTGTTCTATTACTGTTTCTTAGCACCCCACATTGATTATTTTGTAAAATATTAAATGTACATACACTCCAATTTTACATTTTTATTATATGTATAAAATAGAGAAACCTAGTAAACACATTGTCTAACTTTACAGACCTTACTAAAATAAATTTAGTTACTACACTTGTAAAAAAGCTTAAGATGAAATAGAATTACCTTTGAGATGCGAAATTGTAGACACAGCCAAGCAAAGTGGTTGATGACGAGGCCAATCTTCGTCAGTATGCTTTTGAGAGCAATAGAAAATTAGAGAACAAAATTTACACGGAACTCTTTCATTAAGTTCTTTTTTACATACGTGGCAATAGCTCTGAAGAAATACTTTACGAAAATTATATTTATAAACAAATTCATTGTTTCCATTTGATAAATACGAAAAAGACTCGGAGCTATTAAAGCAATTCGAATCATTTTTACTACGACCTGTTTGCGACTGTTTCGAAGCTTTTGCTTTTTTTTCTATATCAACAGAATCCTTTACTTTAGCTTTGGCTTGTTCATTATTAGGTAATTTATTCTTTTCTTTTTTATAATCAGTTTTATTCGATGGTACAGGAATGTCGGGGTGGCCTAACAAGTTTTTTGGCGGCGTAATTTTTTTATCACTTGTATTTTTATCTGTGCCTTCGTCCTCGGTAGGTGCAATAATATTTATTTCGGGGTTTTCAAAATGCTGATGTGTTTCTTCAGTATTCATGATTTCATTTGCAATCATTTCAAAAGTTGTATTTATGTCATCGACACTCGACGTTAAAGCATCTTCAAATTTTTCAATAGGTTCAAACGTTGCAGCTGGAGCCACGGGCAATATTTCTTCATTAGTTTTAGCATTATTTACGTCATGTAAAGATTGTTGTTTGCCACCTCCTTGAGATTTGTTTTGTGTGTTATCGGTTTTGTCATTTTTTTGGTCTTGACTTGTTTCATTCATATTTTTGGTATCACTTGTGCTAGGCTTGACTTCGTTGCTAGAAGTATTTGTAGTAGTATTAGTAGAACTATCTTGTTTATTTTTCTTTTTTGACTTGCTCTTACCTTTATTGTCTTTCCTACTGGGACAAATAGGTGGTTCAATTTCCTTCTCCAAACTTGGTTGTTGGTCATACGTTTCTTTAACTACACTAACGATTTCCTTTTCTGGTGAAATACAAACGTGTGTATTTGGGTCAGTGATTTTTTTTTCATCTTTTGATAAAACAGGCTTTTCTATAAAAGACGAAGGCATTGGAATAGAAATATTGGATTTGATTTGTTTTGGTTCATTTGTTTCATTGGTGCTATCGATAGTTGATTTATTTTGAAATGTCTCGTCAAATTCTTTATCAGTTTTATCTAAAGCTGTCAATTCAGCTAGAGATCTTTCAATCGACAAACGTAGTTCTTCCATATCTTTATTAACTTCCATCATTTTAGACTTTATGTCAGTCTTTTCTTCGATACACTTATTTAACTTAGAATCTATCTCAGTCAATTTTATTTGCATAGGATCCTTTTCTAATTTAGCTTCTGGCGTTTCTCCGGATCCTTGAATTATAGGAATAGACGTACAAGCGGGTATTCCTAATTTTATTTCTTCGGTAGGTGGTATTTCTTGAATAATCATACTAACACTAGTATCACTTAGTAATTGCTGGCTTGAAGATCTAGGATATTGGATTATGTCTGGGATAGAAGTATTATTTGGTTCATTACTTACGTTGGACGTCATATCACTTTTAATAACTTCAGCTTGCAGATCTAAGCTGACCGGTTTTTCAACGTCTAGCTTCTTAACTTCATTAACATTTTCTTCAACAGCTGTGGCTATTGCTTCAAGACCTGGTCCCGTGTCAGTTGACTCAGTTTGTAATAATTTTTTGGGTCTCTTTTTCTTCTTTGACGGTTTAACTTCCATGAACATATCCTCACTACTATCATCGATAGATACACAACTTTGTTGTTCAACTGACGTCTGCATTTCAGAAGCTAATTCAACTAAAGTTTTGTCTCTGTCTGAATTAGGAATTACTGAAATAACTTGAGGAACATTTTCCACTGCAACAGAATGACTGACATTTTTATTTTCGCGAGTTTCATCAACTTTCCTTGAAGCTAATTCTTTAGTTTGGTTTAACTGATTTTTATTCTCAAATTGGAGTTCAGTTTCTGAAATATTTACCTCAACTTTTTGATTGTCAGCAGATGTGTTTTGTTTAAGACTTTTGGCATTACGCTTTCGATCAACAGGTTTTGCTATTTTAGCTTTAATTATTGAATCGCTTAATGGTGTATCATTTACACCTGAAGAAGATGTTTCTTGTTTTTCGATAGTTGATATTTCACTTGTTGCATTTGTTTCATCTGTTTTTTCATTAAGCTGTTTTTGTTTTTTACCCTTTTTCTTGTTTTTATTTGAGTTATGTTCTTCTTCATCTTTTACTACGTCAGTATTTGAGTTTGGTTTTGACAAAGGTTTAAGTGATGTCTTGTCTTCATTATCTGAATTTGTTTCAATTTTCATAGCAGTATCTATTGGAGTATCAGCTTCCACTATATCATCGCTTTTAAAACGCGTAGTGTTTACTTGATCTCCTGTTGTTTCCAATAGATTTTTAAATGCAAGATTATAAGTAATGCTCTCATCAATGTCGGATTTTTGAGAATCATGACGATTACGTTTCTTCTTCTTTTTTTTAGTAATTTTACTATCTTGTTCCTCTTGAGAGACGTTTATAGAAGTTTCAAATGAATCTTTTGTTACTGCCATGTCTTGCTTAATATCTTCCTCTTTTGTTTTACCAATTTTATCATCGTCTTCTGACTTATTCACTTCCTGAGCACTAATTTGCCTTTTATCTTTATTTTTCTTTTTACGCGATTTTGGGGTAATAGGGACGTTTTCCTCTAAGGCAGTGATTTTTGGTGCTTCTGCTAAAATATTACTATTATTGTTATCATCATTAGTTGATTCTTGTTGTTTTTTACCTTTCATTCTTTCTGGTTTTTTAGGCACCACATGAAGTGGTTCATTTTGATCGCTAGCAGACTTTTCAACGACTGGCAAAATAGGAGGCGATATTTCCTCAATTAGGATTTTTTTTTCAATTTCAATATTGCTAACACTTACTACACTTTCCACGCTTTCTGGCTTATCACATTCTGTGGAATCGGGTTTTGGGGTTATTTTGGGTGGCTTTGGCCGATTTTTATTTTTCTTTTTTGTGTTCATATTTTTTCAACTATAAATTATAGCTAGTTATAGTCAATAACATATATAAATTATAAAGCTTTATATTCAACACCTTATAACAATCGATATTAAATTAACTTTAACACGTCTATATTCACTCAAATCCCACGTACATCTGATCGAATTGTGTGTCACTTGTTATTCTTGTCTTGTAATTTTCTCCGACTGTAACATATAATGTCACACTTAAAAGTGATATTCAGTTTTGAGCTTTATTGCCTGAAGCTTAAAGTCGAAAAAGGATATCTTCCAAAAAATGTTCACCAAACCATGTGCTATGAGGAAGTGCGCCTTGCCAAAAGTGCATTCGTTGGATTTGTTGCCTGTTGCTTCGCTATTAATAGAAAACATATAAGTCTATCATTATCATGTCATATCAGTTCAATAGATAAAAGAACGTGAATTTTTCCCTCCTTGTACATGAGTTGGCAGTGCTATTATGCTCTGTTGCCAGACCAATAAAAAACAATATGCACAGTTTCACAAAAACGTTAAAAGTTTATGTCAATTTTTGTTACTGGTTGAATCAACTTTTTTTTGTACCGCAATTTCTGCCTTTACGAGTTCAAACCGCAATAATTACTTATTAATAATACCTAATTTAAATCTAATCATATACAGATTATCTTAATACAGAGACCAATGGATGTCCCCAGGCCCGGGGACAAAAATGTCTTAAAATTTGTATGAAAATATGGTTTTGTCCCCTGGACCGCCGACTTTACAGATAGAAATCTTTTGATTTAGTATTTATTTAGTAAATTATCAGTTAAGATATTTCATTGGATATCGAATAAACTTATTTTATCGATGTAAAATACGCTAATTGGCTTTTTATTCAAAGATTTGTCTAGGACAAGAAAAAATTGATTCACCCTACTACTAATTCTAGCAGTACTATAATAGCATAGTAACGAAACAAAAATATAAGTTTCGAATAAATTGTCCAACGGATTATTGTGACTGATATATACTACTGTCACGGCGCCAATAAAAGTTAACTTATATTAAACCGTTCACGCTTAACTGCAACTTGACATTATAACAATACACAGACAGACTTTGACAAAAGATCGCTTTATCTGTCACAATCCGTGTCATATTTGTAAAGCAAAACGACATTGATGATAAATAACTAGATTTCTTGAGAATATTAAGTAATAAATTTTGTCATTTTTATATAATATACGTAAAAGTATTTACACGTATTTATTCCATTTTCTTAGCATACATAATTCTTGTGTGCGTGTGTTAGTCACTCACAAACAAAAGCACACAAGAAAATATATATGTTCTTATATTAATTCTACCTAAACGACTTGACCTTTTGCTAAATTTTTTTGTGTATATTCAAGGTCACTTGAGAATTGTTTATATTCATAAATAAGCCCGAAAGAACAGCACTAGTCGGGTTCGCTAGTTATTTTATAAAACAAAGTTAGTGATCAAAACTGTAATCAATCATAATCATCATTTTTAAGGTTTCGGAGCCAAAAGGCAAAAAAGAGGCCTTAGATTCGTCATGAGTGTCCGTCATATCCTGTTAAAACTAGGTAAGTAGATGTATTCTGTGAACCACATTAAGATTTTAAAAAAGAATAATAATTTTTAAAAAAGAAAAAAACATCATACCGATACGTATGGGCTGTCTATGTACAAGTCTTCAATAAAATTATACATTACAGACGGACATTTTGTAAGATGTCATAAAATTTTAATAATATTATATTTTGTATTATAATTTATGTTTTCTAATTTGTGGCTTGTGAACTTTTTTAACGGTAAAATGTACCTATATTTCTTTTACTACAGATCGGTATACTCAGAATGCAATATCTACAGCTAAAATATCAATAACCCTTGCTGACCTACATAAATCTTCCATAAAAACTGCACAGCTACCCAACCCTTGCATACGAGTATCTTTGAAATTTTTAATAAGATTTAAAACGGAATTAAGACCCCTACTGCCATGTTTTAGGGGTTATATTCGCGTATTACTTTTAACAATTCGTCATTTGATCGAGTGGCCCCCGTTTTGAAATGCTAATGAAGGGGTTGTTGGAACCCTTAAAACATTTTAGTCCAAGCGTTGATACTAATATTTGGCGTTTTACAATCTAACTGCGAGCGCCACAACACCTTAAAAGAATAGGTGTCATACTTACTTTTAGATGTAGATTCTACGGAGAGAAGACCGAGATACCATTCTTTTTCTTGGCTGTCCTGCTCTTCTAGGAAGTAGGAACTCCTAAGAGTAGGAACAAGCGCCTTGGATGCAACTATTACTCGACTTCTGAGGAAATTCGTGCCCAATCCAAACCACGTCGTTAAATTTATGAGCAGCATTGGGTTGAGACTTGGGGCCGGTGGACCAATGCGAAGCTTAAGCTTAAGGGTCGCAGTAATGCCAGGCCTTTAACTACCTTCAGAAAGGTAAAAAATATAATCTAAACATAAAAACTCTAAGGATTTTGTGATTTATCTATATAATAAGTGAATAGGGCTGAAATTGTCAAACAGGTTGTACTTCTATCAATTTGGTATATAATCAATACGATGTGTCTCAGACACATCGTATTGATTTTTTACCAAAAAATTCTATACTTAGTCGATTGCCAACTTTGTCACCACCTCCTGGACTATAAAGGGGTAAACCGCTCGGCGTCCGGCGAGGGGAGATAAAAGACACCGCGTAAACTAATTATAACTGCGCAAACGCATGCCAGCCCCGTGCCGGCTGCCGTTGTGGAAGAGGACTATTGTTACCACAGCACCAAAGGTCTTCCACACAATTCGAAACAAAATAGGTTTCTCGAAGACTATATATTATTTAATGTGTTTTTGTTATTGGATCGTTAAAACTTAAAATTAAAACTACTGATTAATTTTATAGGATATTTTTCAAAGCAACATATACACCATAATATTTTCGGGTTTAGTTTTTTTCATCAGCCTGATCTGGCAAAACGTGTATTATGTCTTATTTTTAGTATGAAAAAAAATTGACCAATTCTCAAACCTACTAGAGACACTCAGACCTACAGACACTTTGTTATGAGAACTTAGATAAATTATAGGTGTGTATATAGTTATTTACAAACGTAGTTATTAGTAGTCTAAGGTTATTTATTTGTTCTCTTATTTTATGTTTATTCGAACCGAAAATGGGATTCGAACCCACGCTCACGCCTCCAAAATTAGGCGGCGATGCTACCGATAAATAAGGTGTCGATTATCAATCTATTATCAAGGAAATAGCAAAAACAATTTTGCTGTCTTAGGGTCTTCCATAATATTATATTTATTTGTTTTTAGTATTTGTTGCTATAGCGGCCGGCGGGAGAAGTTATATAAAAGCCTCTTCCATATTCAGAGCTTCCGTGTCGCTATCGTGATATAAAATCCGCACATGTTGGCGCGTGTCTAGCTCCGAGTACAGACTACTGCGGCACAGAGAAATAAAACTAATTAAAATATTACATAGACAATCTCAACTTGTTACATATATTTTTAAAGTTTGGTTCAACTATATTACGGTACGGATTTATTATTAAAGGAGTATTCCCTTCTAGTAATACCTTCGTAGCTTCGTTACGAGGTTTACGTTACGTTAGAGGTGCCTTATTCGTCGCTTCGAAGAGTAACCTCCTTAAGATACTTTTATCTCCTTCGTAACTTGGTGGTAAGTGCCTTATTCGTCGCTTCGAAGAGTAACCTCTAGGTGATAAATTAGGTTAAGCGTAGCTCCTAAGTATATTCATATCAATATTTTGTGACTTATACAATGTTATATAGAGTATTTAGTATGTACTTTACTAATATCCACATAGCGAGAAGTCTTTATAACTTGCGCGATACACGTGGCTTAGTAAAATAAACACTTCATAATTCCACATTTCTTAAGAGGATTGTGTACCAAACAGTTTTCATACAATGGACCATAACATTTTCCATCCTCTAAGCCTTTACCTAGAGTCATGATTTTTTAATATATTGTGGAATTGCCTCAGAACTAGGCTTCTATATTTTTGCTTTTTAAATATTAATCATAAATTTTGATATATTTTCATTTATGTAATTTCATACAAAATAAAGATGTTACAATACATTTTAAATCTACAATATATATTTAAAAACAAAAACATACAAGCCTAGCTCGTCATTTCCAACATACTACAAAATCATTACTCTCGGTGATTAATATTATTACAACGCCAAGCTAGTTCCCCAAAATTATTTCAAACTGATGCCCAAAAGCGAATACTGTCTTGAAAAAACTACCTTTCACTTTGCTTTGGCATTGCTTGCGTGATTATATTTTATTAACCGACTTCCAAAAACGAGGAGGTTAATATGTTCGACTGTGGATATTTTTATCCTATGTCTTCTATAATTCTAATCAGCTAGTCCGGTATAGATAAAGTTCTTCTCGCCGCGTTTGTTTCCGAACCGGCGCGGTGGTAGGTACCATAGTCTTGACGTTCAGAAAGTGTACTTAAAATACTTATTTTGAATAAAAAGATTTTCATTGATTGTAAAAAAAATCCGTCAAAATCCATTCTGAGGTTTTTGCATAATTGACTAACAAACAAAAAATAAATTTCAAAACATCCAAAAAATATATATTGGATTAGCTTAAACTGAATACACTACAACGTGCTTATTCTATGTATGCAAAATAGGGTGCACGAAATATTTATGTTCTGTTGAATAATTCCAGAATTATAAACTACAATGAGTTGGGCTCGTGACTCCACCGACATGTGGGGATTTGGTTCGATTCCCGACGATATGGAACGTGTGACACAACAGCTGATGCTGAATTTAACAATATATTATCATTTATAAGTATTAAATGATTACTAGTACTAGCTGGTGACATAAATGCTAGAAATAAGATTTTTGAACGAAACCGAATTAAATACAAGGGTTGTAAAATTTACATTACGTGTCTCACCCATGGACGTAAAAAAGTGATTAGGTATTTTAAGTACTTTTTTACGTCTATGTCTAAGTACTTTTTTTACGTATATATATTTATCTCACTTATTATGTCAGTTAAATATAGTAAACAATATTGACATACAACATTTTTTAAAACTTGTATAGTTTACTGCAGCCTTACTAGTAAGCATTGTAAGCCTAGATTAAATCATACAGAATCTGATGATGCTGCAAGTCAAACATTTTTTTAATTAATGGTTAAATATTTTGGATTTTAGATACGTTATAATACTTATTGTTATAATTAGATTGAGAAAAAGTTTTGTCACACACTAGCTTTCGCCCGCGGCTTAGCTTGCGTTAAGGAATATTTTATTAAACTTTCTTCCATATTTTGTTCCCTTGGGGTGGAATTTACCAAAATCTTGGCTGATACGTTGTTACATCTGCTCGCATAGAAATTTCATTTGGATTTCTCCATCGACTTGGGAATAGGGCTGTGTGTTGATATAAATTACGTAAGACAGTCACATTTGAGTTTTAGATGTATGTTTAGATTTCTAGGTCAAATAAGCAAAAACTAAATAGTTCCCTGTAAAATATGAATACAGTTCTTGCAATACACAATATTTTCTTTGTCCAAATATTTTATACTTAGAACCATATTAATAGTCAGCGCTAAATACTTACTCGTAGAAAATACAAAAAAAACAGATGCTTTTTTTCTATAAATATAATAAAATAGTAAAATTGGCGTGTTTGTACAATTGATATTTTTACGAACTAATCAATGTGGGGCTTAGAAACAGTAATAGAGCACGAATTGACAAAAAAAGTTGTCTGTTTGTGTGCTTGTACACGCTAATCTCCGGAACTACTGAACGGATTCGAATAAATCTTTTTTTATTTAATAGCTATTAAGTCTTGGCAACACATAAGATACTTTTTATCCCGGGAAAATGTAATCAAAAAGGTTTCCGTGATGTACAAATTTTGCAACGAAGTTGCGGGCATCAACTAGTAAATTAATAAAGAAACAGCATGTCAAAATTTTTTGATCGCTCTTCTAAGTATTAAGCGCTGACGGGTCTTAATATTTTGTTTCATTCTCTAAGTAGTTCTAGATACAAAAGAATTCGAACAGTGTCATCTAAATTCTAAACATACATAGGACACGAACAAAGCTGGTAAGAAATACAAGTTACAACTTTTATACTCAATAACATACATCTATAACCAGAACACGAAAATATCACAAAGGTACGAAATCAAATTCGGCACAGCTCGCAACTTTGCGCGTGTTAGCCGTGAGTGTCGTTGACCCCTATTCCCTAACAAGTAGCGGGGGT
>JAOTAV010091065.1:0-11475 GCA_026546445.1 Cyclargus thomasi | reverse complement strand
CTTACCTTTTTACTTGTCTGTGGCACAACATACGCAAATTTGTGTCAAGTTGCCAAAACAAAAGAAAAAAAAAAAATCAAAAGAATATAAGTTGACTGGTAAAATTATAAATCTATTAGCACCTGCACTTTATCTTTTTTTTTTGGATCTGTTGTTTAGGCCTCAAGGTCAGAAACATGAAAAGTCTTTCACTTGCTTTGTCCTAGAAAAATTAAGGAACTTTTTTAAACACTGAAAATCTTTGTATCGTCTGTGGTACTGCTTAGATGATTTCGGGGTGTTGGCTTTATATTTATTTGAAGTTTCTTAGTAGATATTATTAAAGATCCTATTTCGATCTAGTTGTTTTTATAACCACAGGGCAGTAGACAGAACACGGTATGACAGCGAGTAATCAGGTGGTAATACTGTTGTGATTACACAAGCACCTGCCCAGCATTCCCGGGGAATGCCAGCGGCCGTTGCCAAGTGTCTTAGCAGTAATTAGTGGCACATACATTGTAGTGTTGGCGCTATTTTAATCAGACATTTAAAAATATATCTACAAAAGTGCAACTATATGGTTACTTTTGTTTTTTCAAATGAAAGCATAAGAGGGAGAAGCAGGTGACTAACATTTTAAAAACTGCCGGATTTTGGTGCAAATGGACGCTTTAGGACGGGAAAATGATTTGAAATTAAAATAATGTGGATTTAATTTATAGCTAGATAATTAAATCGCTAGATTTATTAAGAGTTTTTACTCAAAAGTTGTAAAATGTTGGTAATTTGCTTCATCCACTTAAGTCTTTAAATTTTATTAAATTAAAGTGCGTTTATTATTATCAGAAATGTTTCTGCAATTGTTTTATTGTTTTATTGTATATTCGTACATTATTGTTTTTGTAAGAAAAGTATGCCTCTTACCGTTCTTTTGCTGTTATAAAGTTACTATCCGATTTTAATACATGTGTTTAACTATGGTTAAACCATAACTAAAAGTTTGACGCGATAAAGTTTTTTATATGATTGCTCTGCTCTTCCTTTTAAGAAAAAATAACTGCCCTTAAGCGACAGTAATGAACAATATTAAATAATATGATATAACATATCTGTTAACTGTTTTTTATTTTAAATTACGCTGGTCCCCAATTGGTTATTAATCATCTTCTCTGAAAGCACAGCACTGGACACAGCTTAAAGGTTATTTAATTATAGTCTAATAAATAGAGGACCTTCTACCATTTCGCACTTCACGCCAAATATTTACCGCTAAGTCCAGTAACAGGTGTCCAGTGCTGGCCTACACCGGCTCATTATCACGTCAAATGACGCCCAATGCCAGCACTATAATGACAAACGCGGGCTAATTTGGCTGATGGCTAATCGCTAATGATGTGAACTCTCTGACGCTAGTTTTTCAGAATTCCGTTAGATATTTTTGTTTTTTTTAGGGTTCCCAACCGAAAGGGTAAAAATAGGACTCTATTACTAAGACTTGTATCTCAGGAACGGTAATAGCTAATGAGCTGAAATTTACACAGATAAGGCCGCTATAACAACAAACACTAAAAACAAAATAAACTAAATATTTAACAATAGCTCTCATACAAGACACGTGATTTTTGGCTAGTTATTGTTCTTTTGCTAATAGATGTCGTCTACATCGCGCTATTGTTTGATAGTACGTGAACGATTACAGCCGTTTAACTTTCGATAACACGTTTTATTAATTTTTTGCTCTATACTGGTACGGAACCCTTAGAGAGCGAGTTCAACTCGCACTTGGCCGGTTTTTCGCTCTATCTCCCCTCTTGGTGAAGTATTAGCAGACTCTAATGAAAAAGTGTATACTAAAAAATATAAACTATCTGGGTTGTTCATATTTCAAAATAATGATTTCTAAAAAGAGAGTCTGCTAAAATATTTTTTGGAATTTACTAAATGTTTGGGTGACCTTAATCTAATAAACTTTTAAGATGTCGCACTGAAAAGCAACGATAAGTTAAGGCTGGCTCTGCACTATTATTATTACTATTGAAGACCATTTACATAACCATAAGCCGTAACAAGGAATTTCATTTCAAGTTTTTATAAAAAATACTGATAATTTATTTATTTGCACTTATTGTTAAATGCATTTTTATGGTTGCCATGGTTAAACAAACAAAGATTAATATTAATAGTCCATTAATTAAAAAAAAATTAAAGTTATTTATGGTCCGCAGTTTATGCTCTAACAGGTGTGAAATTAGTAAGCCAATCGCCATTTCTAACCATGTCCACAGTCCACACATATACACTCCGATAAAATGTTTGAATAACGCCGCCACAAGTCACAACACCTGCTAGAGATTACCTGCCCCCTTAATATACGCCATTGATAAAATGTTGTCTACACGTTTTCTCGATCTAGCCAGTTTATCTCATCATCTCTATTGACCCTAACATGCCACTCTTTTATTCTTTATGAGGAGAATCTACGGATTTTTCTACGCTAGTCTACGAACAAGAAATTCTCTCGATGAACGCATGTTAGGGTATAGAGATATAATATAATTGATATCGACAATTATGACTACGATCGAGAGAGAGAGAGATATCACGTTGGTTCATCTTAGCCGGGCTGTTGTATAAAGTTAATAATGTCTTTGCTGTTTTTAATGCGTGGTGAATACTTTTTTGAATATTAAAAGGTACATATATATTTTTATATTATTTAAAGTGCGTGGTTATGACATTGACCTCTTCTTAACCGGCAGCATCGTTTTAATGATATTTTGCATTTATATGGGCGGCGCTCTAAGGTGGTTTAAAATTTTAGATTCACATTTTTTTCCGAAAAACAAAAGCTGTCGGGTTCGGTAGTTAATGCTTCATATACTTTGAAAATAATTTATTTTGATTCTAGGTATTTATAGTCAAGTTCTTTGAGAGTTTTTCTCTGAATTGTCCTAAATCATCTATTGTAGCAAAAGTCCCTCATTTTTTTTTATTTTAGCTTCTTCCACTTATGTCTTCAATTATAATAATTATTACAGCTGTTTGCATGTTTTGGCAAGCGGTTTCGCTAAGAAGTAAAAGTGTAAACAATTTCACATTTCGTTCTAAATATACTTACGATTCGCCATTAAGAAAAGCGTAGGAAAAACGTTTATTTCAGTCGCGAAAATGTTTGTCCGCATTTCCAATTTTTCTTGTTCTAATTTACGTGCCACTAACGCAATTAGCTGGAGGCAAACTGCTAGAAAGAAAACATTTATTTTGTACATATTATCCTGTTTCTTTTAATAAGTATGATATTATGTCAATTTAGTAGACAAATAATATTATCTGAAAGACAAGGAATAGCAGTGCAAGATGTGTAAAGCAAGAAACGATTACTGTTAACTATAGTTAATAACAGTAATCGTTTTCTCGCTTTACACATCTTGCACTGGCATTTGGCAGTTACTAATTTATCAGCTGCCATTAGTATTTATTTGAGTTTAGTTCAAATAATTGAGACCAGTGAACTAACTAAAATTTTCTCATCTCGTCCAATTAATGATAATATTAGATTCATTGTCAAATATCTATTTTAACTCCTACTCTACATATTATTTGCATTTCGCGTTTTGGCAACTTTCGCCAAATAGTGTGGATATGTAAGAAATTTGGCATTCCGTTCTAAATATACACGTGACGGGCACGTGACGTGGCACTGACGCGGCGGTGCGCTGCTCACGTCAGCTGTTAGCACCCACTGAATCACGCGCACCTCCCACTACATGCAACTAGGATACAATAATGATACACTAATATGTAGTTAAGAAGAACTGGCAAAATTAGAATGTTTTCAGAGCTTAGTAGAGTTTCTTTAATTCCAACAGTGATCTACAACTAGGATAGGATAATACATTATTAAGACATTTTTTGCAGCATCAATTGTCAATAAGTTTCTGAAACATCATTGATTTGAATAGCTTTTGATCTTTCCCAATAGAAAGAACGACGAAAAAAACTTACGATGCCGGCGCCTTCAGCTTGAAATTTATAATTTTTTTCTTCATCTAGAATTTTAGTTTTTGGATGCAATGTATTGTTAATACCAGAGAAGTTGTTTCATAATCAGATTATAGACCTAACGAATTTAGTATTGTTATTTCAAACACAAATCACGGGTAAATAGTATTCACATTATGGTCCGACCATTGACGAAGACTTAGGTACGTCAACTGGGTACCAATCTATGATTACACCTTTTAAACAATAAGTTTTAAAATTGTCTTAATTAGCTGTCACAACATTAATCTACCTTTTGTGTCAGTCATTTAAATAGATGTTGAATGTTATCGTTAACCTACCGAACTATTAAGATAACGACCATGATCTGTTTATATGACAGATTGTTAATTTTGCGGTCGATAGCGTTTATTTATAATTATTAAGAGTCAAAAAACTGCTCTAGCGTTTACTAGGGCAGTTTTTCCATACAAATCCTATCCGAGGTTCCCTCCCTAGATAGTGCCGGTAAAGTTATAATTCTTCTTGAATATCTTTGGATTCATGTTAGTAACAAAAATATTTGGCAAATAAAACACGTAACAAAAAACTTAAAACAAAGAATTGTAGATCTCCAGTTCTTTTAATGGTTTTTTTTTTGTATCTAAGCTGCAGTTGTCTCTATCGCGTTTTGCGGCTTCCCTAGCTACCGGTTAGTGACAGAAAAAGATATTACAAATCCCTATTTTTCATTTCTCTAGAATCTGGTGTATTCCTCCTATTATTGCAATAGATAGGAATTTATGAAAATTTATGGACACAGAATTTTTTATAAAACATGTGCATTAAAGACTTTATAATTTTTAACATTGTTGCAATGGAGAATTAAAACAATGGAAATAATTATAATGAATACGAATCTTCAAAAGCCATATCGAAATGTAAACGGCCTGCATTAAGGCTTATCAGATAACATTTTACTAAACCGACGAAGAAAGTTAATAACTGATAAGTTTTCGCAATATCTTCGTGATTTCTATTATCAAAGAGAATTTTATCTGTGTTGCAAAAATTTATATATTAAAAAGTAATTTCTCCGTACAAAAAATTCAAGTGCCGTATAACCTGTTTCAAATAAAAAAGTTATAGATAGCTACATATTTGCTAAATACTTGTGATCATTCAAATTAAAAAAAAAATATTAATTCTTCCAAAACATTTAAAATATAACGTCATAAAACTTTCCTTATCAATTATCTTGGTAAAATGATGCCGTAGCAACTAGCAACGAATCAATGAGCGAGGTGAAATTTCGTAATATAAATGACAGTGTTGTCGATATGTAGATATAGTGTTTATATTGCCAAGGCTGCGCGGGGTTATGCTGGAACCGGCTGGTGAGTCATTCATGAGTCCCCGGTACCCACGGATCGCAGAGCCATGTTAGAACTTGTCTCTATGCAATATATAATAGCTACGAATATATAGAGATGCTGAATTTTTGTATTTCATCTGTAATGACTAATGAGCAATTGGTGCGATTGGTGCAAGAGTTCTATGTTTTTTATGTCATTGTGGAATTTGAACGATGTTTTCTATAAAAACTGACGCATGCAAAATATGTTTTTTTAAATTGATAACCAATTAAAAAAAACATATTTTTAAGTACGTGAATGTTTGTGTAAAAAATTAAACTTAAAATACCCATTGCCTGTAATAACTTTGAATGAAGCAAAATTTACAGTTCCAAGATTACATCCGCTTAAAATAATAGAAACAAAACATAAGAGAAAGCGCTTAGTAACACGCGTGTCTACCGAGTACCGAGTGTGAGGTATTAAACGGTCGCGACAAGTCTCAGCTTGAAGGCATTCGCCCTCCCCGCACGATAACCTCTCAGTCCCCAGTCCTCACCACATTTAGAACTCGCAACCTTTATATTGCAGTCCTTAGCAACAGATTTAAATTCGTCCGACGTCGGTTTCCTGTGGAAATTGTCGAAATGTGCTCAAAATTCAAATGTAGAGTCCCGGATGTAGAGCCGAAGTTTTTCGGACTTTAATAAAAGTAAATGTAATATCGATGCGATAGTGATACGAATTATAAATATTTGGATTAGGATTAGGTTAAACCTTTATGTGAAGTGCTCTTCAAAAATGTGGGAATATTTTTTTAATTTCAGTATTTCCCATAAAACTGCAAATTATTCTTATAAGTTTTATTTTACAAATGAATTTCTCTACAAATATTTTACAACACTAACTTTTTTGTAATTGCTGGATATGTAGAGCACGTGTTAACTGGATGTAACCTGTGATTCAAGTTAGACATTTATTCATAAAATCACGATAACACGTGGTATCATACTGTTCATCGAAAATCAAGGTGTTTAGAATGTTCATCACTCACAATTATGTTCATTACTTGGAATTATTAGTGTTTGTTATCAGTGACATTGCCGCAAAGTTCAGCGCTCGCGGCCGCGGTGGCGGGCGGGAGCGCGCTCGTGACGTCACTCCGATATACGTGTTTTGTCATCCATCACCTACACGGTCGACGGTCGCACATATGTCTGAGGATTTATCTCGGAATAAACCATCATCTAATCAAATACCTTACGTAAATATCTCCGAAAACGCGGTCGTTTCCGTGTCACCGAGAATTATTCAGCTTACATAAACGATTTGAACGTCGACGAAACGTGACAGAGTTACATTATTTCAGCTGCGTTTACATTTTATGTCTCATGGAATCGAATTTCGTAGCCTCACAGCGGCTTGCGCGATAATGTTATTTAAATTAGATACGCGCTTATCGTCATTCGAAGAAATTATGTATTAGCCTCCGTGTCGGAAGGTGCCGCTTACGTCAGCGGAAGATGTTCTAATAGGCGGGTCAGCCTCGAGAGTGAGAGGGAGAGGGTCAGAAAAAAGAAAAGCGGAAATACCTGTCCGTCTGTCAATGTGGCGACAATGGCGCGCTATTTGTGTTAAAGGAGCGATTTATTTCAGTCGGTCTCAGCGTGAATGGCCGCGGTGGAATTTCGGCCGTGAGGAATCCGATTCCGTTAGCTCGTCGCGGGTGCGAGAGAGTGCCGGGTGAGGCGACAGCGGCGGTCGGCGGGAACCGCGTGGCGACAGACTAGATACTGTTGCCGGGCAGGCGGCGCTTTGCATTCGCGACTTGTCTGCACTCGCGCGCATACACCGCACTTCTCATAAAAGGAAAATTCGAGACGCCTCTGAGTCATCACCTCTGCTAAACGGTGTCGCTACACTACTTCCATTCTGCTCTTTAATTTGCAAAAATTATATCACCTACCTTGGCGGAGACGAAACTAAAGGCACACGACCGGCGCATCAGCCGGTTCACACTCACTGTGCACGGCAATATCCAACAATCACATCCGAGTCGCGAGCGGCGCGGGCGCAGTAGTCGTGCGCGTGCGACCGCATCCACCAAACTGTCGCGCGCTCACGGAACTCACTGCGCTGCCAGTCCATTTGGGTCACTGTCATTGTATGGAGGGGCGGACACGTTCTGAAATATTTTTCACGTCTCGCGAATTCACTGCGGGCGTCACCCCACCCCCCGCCTCCATTGCACTGTGATTGCGTGTTCAATTTTCGCGGTGAAGGCTGACCAAAAAATTTAAAGTTCGTAAGCGGGGTTTTATTTTTAAACTCCACGCAATGTATTTTCATTAGCAGTGTATTTTTACTTTACTTTTATTCAGAATTCATCAACATTTTTTCTATATTAAGCAATTATGTAAGTCTTCTAAGATTCATTCTTATTTTGAGGTAAAAATTTTCATACGTGTAATGCAAATTGGCGGCAAATAACATGTCAAAAATGTAAAGTAGCTGATTAGTTGGCTTCATAAGAACTTTTATTATGATAATGTTAAATTTGGCCAGAAAAATTTAGAGTTCTTTTGCTATATAGATAGCACATACATCATTTGAATTTAAATTTTAAAAGCATTTATAATTTAGCTTACATATTTTATGAGATATTAAATTATTATACGTGGCAAATTGCTATTAATTATTTTCAATATGCCTTGTTTAACAAGAGGAAGCCTGCAAAATAAAGCAAATGTGACAAAACTTCTCATAATTATTTGTTAAATTGTAATATCATAATAATATTTGTAATATTTAGTTTATTTTACTTCTTTGAATTATATTAGAACACAGAAACGTTAATAACACAGTTATTTTTCTGTTAAGGTTAAATACAAGGAAAATAAATTATGTAAAGTCGTTCTTTTTATCCTGGACTATCATAGCCAAAATTACCTAAATGTACACAATATATATTCCTATCCTTTGATGATTAGAAAACTAAGTCATCAGTGGCGTAACTACAAGGTGGCAAGCCGGCAAAATACCACGGGTCCCCAGCCGGAAGGGGTCACACGGGCGTTGAACGGTATAGTTACGCCACTGTAAGTGGTCAAAATAAATACTAATATTACAAATACAAAAGTGTGTCTGTCTGTCTGTTACCTCTTCACGCCCAAACCACTAAACTAATTTCGCTAAATTTTGGTATAGTATTTGAGTATTTAAAGAAACACATTTTTCTTGCACTTTTTCCACTATACTTTCTTAGATTTTAAAAATTTATAAAACTACAAAGTCATCATCAGGTGTGACTTTATCGAAACAGGTCGTGTATTCATTATAAATTTGTAAAATCTAAGAAAATATAGTGAAAAAAGTGCAAGAAAAGTGTGTTTCTTGTAGTGTGAACATGAATTTACACTAGGAATAAGCAGTACAATCAATCACATATATAGTATTTGAATCCCGGGATTAGAATACTAATACACAATACACAGAATACTTTTTATCCTTGAAAAATTTACGATTCCAGCGCGATTAACGATTTTTAGCGCAATGGAGCTAAGGATATCATCAAGTGTTTTGCAGTTTGTCAAAAAGGTAGAGTGAGCAGTTTGTATAATAGGGAAATTGAAACAGAGCCAGTAGACGGATCTGTGTCATTTGGTTGGAATATGACAATTCCATGTAAGTCGTGATCTGTCGACTGAGTTTGACATAGACCTACCAAATTACTTGATCCACGATCCGTATATGTATCAACTTCCTTTATTGTATATTAGTTTTAGGAAACATCTACTTCAAACAACCTAAATTCTTACGTTAAAATTGTAATATATTTTGTATAAATTATAATAAAATATTCTAAATTATTAAAATATATGCTATTAACTTATTGGAAAAGTTACAAAAACATTTATAATATTTAATGTAAGTAAAATCATTGTGAAAATTCATGTTTGTCACCCCTACTGGTAAAATTTCAATGTCTAAAACCTTTTTAGTTTATTATAGATACTTTAATTTATTAAAAAAGATTGTATTTGTATATATATACAAATACAACAAATACGAAGATTTTATTGACCAGACTAACATTTTTATTATTTTTTTTTCAATTTAACGGTCCCCCGAACTAAATATTTATTAGTTTTGCACAAAAGCACTATGGATTTGCTACATTTAAATAAAAATTGCTAAATGTACATAAAAATAAGCTAAAGCTGATATGTACGAATAATTTCACCTTTAAAATTAATATTATAACTTAATAATTCCCTTAATATTATACGAATTAAGTAACTTCCTATACATTTCGTTTCTCCTCTGTCCTATACAAGAAAACGTGTTTTAATCTATACATATCATAAAACAGTAAAATTGGAGTGTTTGTACATTTAATATTTTTACAAAATAATCAATGTGGGGTGCTAGGGAATAGTAATATAATACATATATACTTTTTATCGCGGGAAAATGTACGGTTCCCGCGTGATATACAAATGTTTGCGCAACGAAATTGCGGGCACTAACTAGTCTATAAATAAAACTATTAAAAAGTCTAATTATTACAGTTATCTACGCATCAAAGTAATATCTAGAGTCAAAATTTCGTTAAGAAAATATATTTTGTAAAAATGTATTAGTACTGAATGAAATTTTTAACGTCACTCTGCCTCTGACATATTAATACATTTTTAAATATCGTCGCTGCTAGTTCCAAATTCCATATACATATGTGTTTTTTTTTATTTTTCGTTTTTTCGCTAAAAATAATCTCAGTTTCGTTCTGCACATTCTAATAAAACCATTTTTGTAATATGTGGTGGTATTTTTTTTATTTTCACAAAACGTGACCAAAATCACATATAGAACTTGGCACTCGCAGCGACAACATGTAGAATTATTTTTTAGTGTCTATTTTTATATAGATTTGTATTATTTGTTACATTAAATTATGATAGATTTATGTAGATTTATGAGAATAAGTGGCCATAGGTGACCGCTAACGCCACCTTGTTCCGAGTGTGAGTCACACGCATGACGCGTGCGTGCGTGGATTATGAATATCTGACGTCTGATTCCTATTAATATTATAGGTACGGATAACAAACAATACATCATTTTTTAAATAATAATCTGAGGTGCTAGATCAAAATAATACTTTTCTGGGTACCTTGCAGTAAAACAAAATGAAGAGTATAAATTGTAAAGTTAAGTGACTTTTCAAATGGTTAGAAAAGTTTCGTTCATGTTTCTGTAATGATTTTTTTACAAGCAAATTTGTAAATATTCAGGTATATAGATACACACAGAACAGACATGCAGATTTTTTTGTATGATATTTAGGAGGCAAGCGAGCAGACGGGTTACCTGATGGAAAGCAACCGTCGCCCATGGACGCGACATCCCAAGGGTCGCAACAACTTTGCCGCCATTAATTTGGGAATAGGGATAGGGGACTGGGGAAGTTGGGCCAATGGTAAACTCACTCACTGAATGAAACACAGCATAACGCCGTTTCACGATAGTTTTATCTGAGGCCGTGGTATCATTCGAATCATACGGAGTGATACCAGTGTAGTTTATTCTGTGCCTAAGTCCTAAAGAGAATTTAAAAAATATATATTACTGGGCAAAGGAAGTGAGCCCTCTATATCAACTCCCAGTACATACATAAAGTTTGTGGTTCCTTTACGGAAAAACTATAAGCTTAAGGTTTGGGCATAAGTTAAATAATTTGTGTATATGTCTAGATGTGTTTAAAAATCAAAATAGTAACAATATAAATATAATAAAGAAAAATAATACTGTACTACTAAAGCCATTTATGAGCTGAGATGTACATATATGAAGGGAAACCAAAAGAACTGAGTGGATATATGTATCCAGATTCCAGTTTTTTTATAAATAAATAAAATAAAACACAGTCAGACATACAGTCACTGAATATTTTAAAAAATCTAATGTCGTAGCATTTAGAAGAATCTCGTGAGCCCATAAAAAGTTGCACTTTTTTTAACCGACTTCCAAAAACGAGGAGGTTATTATGTTCGGTTGTGGATATATATATATATATATTATGTATGTTCAACCATAGCTCCGCCGTTTGTGAACCGATTTTCAAAATTTTTGCTTTGTTGTATAGAGTATTGTTCCG
>JAOTAV010091054.1:0-11475 GCA_026546445.1 Cyclargus thomasi | reverse complement strand
AGTTTTTACGTGAAAGAGTAACAAACATCCATACATCCATACTTACAAACTTTCGCCTTTATAATAGTAGTAGGATAATACAAAAATTTAGCGTTAAACTAGCTATTTTTAATCAAACTTAAAAAAGTCATGTTTTATTGATATAAAACGTGACTTTTTGATGTTTGATTAAAATTAGCTCCATTTTTATTTAATAACAATAAATAACACAGCAATTGGGTTTTTATACAGTTAACAATAAGGAGGAATTTTAGATAAAATCTAAAACAGCTCTCTTCTGAACATATTGAAATTTATTATGTGAGTATTTTTGCAGCACAATGGTTAAATAGTTAACGTCCTTCGTATTTCGGCATGTTATCTCCCTGATCGCTCTCGAAAACTATTTTTAACACAATGCTGATAATATCTTGATATTCAAATCAGCCAGTATCTGGTGCGTAACCATTAAGTACTAGAATACTTAGTGAATTTTAATCGCCGGCTACCGTTATACTTGGAGCTGTATCAAAAACTACCGCGTGGTGCGATGCGTACATTAAGCGTTTCTTATGCTCCCAATTGGAATTTAAAAATAATTTTTATTTTTAAGGTTTCGTACCCAACAGGTAAAAACGGGACCCTATCACTAAGACGTCGATATCTGTCCGTCTATCTTTCCGCCTAATATAATAACGATAATAGTTAGAGAGTTGAAATTTTCACAGAATATGTATTTTTGTATGTATTTATTCTTTTGCCACTCGAACAACAGATACTAAAAACAAAATAAATTTAGTTTTTAAGGATGAACCTAGTACAACAAATATTTTTTCTTGCTGTTTTCTTCCTTAATAGTAGATTAATAAATTCGACTGGCTGCTCATCGCAAGCTCGGCTCAGTGCTCTAAGGCGCCGAGTTAAGTTCGGAAGCGTGGGTTCTAATTTCGTCGCCCCTTTTTAGTTTTATAAAATTAAAAAATTCAGAAACACGTTTTTCCAATTTTTTTGCTTTGTACTGTTACGGATAACGGATACAAATACGGAAATTAATATACGATAGAAAGAAAACATTTTCTTTCTGCTATCAGAAAAGCTGATTCATGGATAAATGGCAGATAAACGATAAAGTAGCGCTACATCATATCCAGCCAACAAACCTAACATACACTGAATTGGCAAAGCGCGAAAAGCATCTTCACTACGGACTACACTCACTAGACGAAAAATCAAAAATCATAATAATGAGAAAGCTCATTAAAAGTGATGTCACACTCTATCCTCGTATAGTTTGTGTGCTATTCCTGTTTCATATAATGGAATGTAAATAGGAAATAGATATTTCGCGTATGCTTTCAATTGTGGAGGTAAGTAATAAGTTGTGTATTTCTCCTTAACGCACCACAGCTGGAATCGCTAATGAGCGAGCGCAATTCAAATCAACCGATTTATAAGGAATGAGTTATTTCGCTAGCAGCACGTACGTTATTTATATATTCTAACAACCACTCAGGTATTCAAATTCATAGTGGCGAGATAAGTGTAGCGAATGTCTGATATCCACCCCAGGGGAAGGCTCCTCGCAATTTATAAACTAATTTAGCTCGGGCCGAGGCCGTGTAGATATTTTTATTGGTACAAATCGCTTCTATTACGTGAAGCGCATCAACGTTTCAAATAGACACCTCGCGTCGGGCCCCGACTGGATAATGAAAGTAAACACCGATCTAGGATAAGGCGGATTGATGTAGCTCACACCCATAATTAAACAGTTTCCCTTTTCAAGAGATTTTAATATAATGGTAGAAGTCCGGTATTTAGGTAAATTATTTCATGAGGTTTTCTCTAAGTTTTGCTGTCTCGTCTTAATTTTTACTACGGACAGAAAGAGCAAGTTTCCCAAGAATTAAAACAGTGAAAAGGTTGGCTGTCTGAGGAAACAATGGAATACCTCTGAATAGCTGTGAAGATTGCCTAAGCTCATTAGAACTTGTCTAGATCATATCGGCTAACCCCCTCAATTAGTGGGGGCTGCTATCGCCCCACGTGATGAACTAACCGTGTGTACTCTTAATTAGCCGTTATACCATAAATTTTAAAAGCGGTGATAAGGTCCCGTTGGTCGCTCACTGAAAACACAGCTCGCTGCTAATGGCGCCTCGCCATTGGCTCTAATTAATTCCTTGCGGCGTACGGCGGCGTACGCGCACGGATTTGGGCAGGGTATCTCACATGCTATCCGCGCGCACGGAAGCTCGGTCCGAGATCGCTCGCCACTCGCTGCGCCCGCGCAGTTCATATCACGCGAAGTTATGTGGGAAGTTTTACCATTGTAGCCCTCTAGATAGACGAAGGAATGTTTTAATTATAGTTTTGTATAACAGAAGTTAAAGGCCCGCGGTGGGCTAGAATTAAGCCATTCGTCTTGTGTACGAAATTGTGTATTTTTTACTGTCTCGAGGATAAATGAGCAACATTAATAACTTTCGAAGTCGAGTCTATCCTAATGATTAAATGTCTTTTAAAATTTTTGCTTTCATTATTTATTGTTCCATCAGAGAAATTGATTTATAGATAGATAGTTGGCAAGTCTATTGGTCGAATTATGTCAATTCGATGATTGCCGTAATCTGCGGACTGGGTTATACGAGTATGTACGCGACTGAATTACGTGCGTCTTCCTGTTTTCTGTCTAATTACCGGTCACCGTAAATTATTTGTGTCAATTAAACGTTTGTTTATGACTAAATTGCATAGAGCTGCAAAGTTTTAGAGCTATGATACCGTTTACCAAGCATTAAACGTTGATTAGCTAGGCCCTTGGTTAATTCCTCACATAAAACTATCCGCTGGAATGAACGAACAAATTGATACCGGTACAAGAGTAGTCGCGGTTTGCCCGGCTAAAATATATGACTACACTCCGGACGTATCTTATGGAGTTAATCTGCCGTTTTAGATCAGATATACGGAACAATACGTAATTAGGCTTGCAGGAAAAGTAAGTAGGTGTCGGGCAGTCTGTGATACGATTTATGCAACGAGCATGCGTCGAGTGCGGAGCAATGTTCCCCGCTCGGTGCACACCGCCTAGGGACCTTTTGTTTATGTTACTGACTGCAGTACCCTGAATCTAAGGTGTATGTTAATGCAGCTGTGGCGGTTCTTTGATAAATATGTTTTCGATCAAATAAATTGAGTCCTCATAAAATGTGAAACATCAAACGGGTTTTGACTGTAGTCGGATCAAAATAAGTTGGCACGGAATTATATAGATCATTTTGACTTTTTGCATAATTTGTGTACCAAGTTAAGGATATTGAACAATAGTCAATACATTAAAATTAGTTACATGTTTGTCAAACGTATTTTGACGTTACGAAACGGACTAGATTAAAAAAAGAAACGAAGTAGCATTTACGATGCTTTGAAATAGTTGAATCAGGGTATTGTACGCACAAGGAATGTTACTTGTCGACAAAGGTCTACGGTAACAGGAAATTTCGCCAATAATTAAACAGCTGTGTAGGGATTTTCTGTGTTTGGTAAATAATTGTGCAGGTTGCTTCCGAACGGCGACTTTTAGAAGATTCAAAGCACACATGGACATCCAAAGCATACAGACCGTGAACTTTGAGCATGGACTTTTTCTGCGCTTATCAGCGAATAACTAACACTTACCTATGTTGCCTAAATGAACGAGGAAATAGATAATCTTTAAAAATGTACTCACGATCCAAAAGTCATGGGAGAAAAAGTACGCGCTCCTCGGAAAAAGAAAAAAGATAAAGTAATAATTCTCTTAATTACAGCTTGCGTTGTTTAAATAAAACCCAGCGAGCTAAATCCAGATCTCAGATAGCGTTATCATAACGACTTAAAAGCGAATCTTTAAGCGTGGTTATTATGTTTATTTTATATCGAATGCAGTCACGCAACCGTAGAGAGCAGATTGCAGACGCACATGACTCTTGAAATATGTGACCTGTGCAGAGGTGTATTGGCGTACTACCGATACCGATAAATAGTTTGGGTTCACCCCAGGATTATTGAGAACTAGCTGTGTCCCGCGGTGCTACCCGCATAAAAAGTAGCTTATGTGTTAATCCAGAATATCAGCTAGCTCCATCCCAAATTTTATCGAAATCGTTCCAGCCGCTTAAGCGTGAAAAGGTAATAAACGTACACACTCATAAACTTTTGCATTTATAATATTAGTAGGAAGTAAGATAGTAGGATAGGGATACGAAGACTCAGTGTAAAAGAAAAATCCTTCTTTTCTTCTCTTCAGTGTGTATTATTACCCGACGGCACCAGAGCGGAGGGTTATGTTTTTTTAGAGTATGTATGTATATATAATTGTTTGGCACGCGCCGTAGCCTAAATGACTTGATGGATTTTAACGTATGAGGTATCGTTACATTCGTCTTGATAGCGCTAGTGACACTGGGTACAATTAAAAATTTTAAAAATACAAAATAGTGAATTTCAAAGAAGAAGTCGAAATTGGGCGGTTCCAAAAAAAATTTCCGCCCATTTAGGTCGAGTAGAGTATCAAAATTAAGAACTTTAAATAGCCATTCTAGAAATATACGTTACGTCTTAATGTTTAAATTGTAATGATTCCTGCAGTCGGGTTTTCAGTTTTTGACATTTAGCTTGACTTTATTAAATCTTGGCTCTTTGCCCCATAATCTTTGTCCTGTGTCCCATACCATGTCGAAAGAGCTATTGCTATTTTCTACTGTCCTTCACGAGTATAATATTATTCAGCTTCGCAAAAGTTCTTACGCTCATGGTATTTAGTACCGTTGCATTTACATAATAAAATAATGTAAGCGCAGACATAAAATTGCTCATTGAGTAACGCACGGTCGTTACCCACGGCCGTGGTCAAGTTCAAAGCCATTTGCGTGTAATGTGACGATGCAACAGCTAATTACGTTAAACTCAAGTGAACATTAATGCGTCACCGCCGGCCACCGGCGAATGGAAATGTGTGTTTTTGAAAAAGCCCAACTGCAGCAACCGTTGCAATTTAAACAATGTAATATTTGATTTTGGCGCCAAAATCTGCCATTTTGTTTTTTTTTTTTATTTTGTTATATCTAGTGTCACTCTCAAGGTAATCTAACGACACGTCTCAAGCCAAATCAAGCCGTTTAGACTGCAGAGTGCCAAACAATTGTACAATCAGAGAAGTCATATACAGATCGCGGATCTAAATAATTTGGTCCCGTCATGTCAAACTCATCCAAAGATCACCACTTATATGGAATTGACATATTCCGACTAGATGACGTAGATTTGTCAACAGGGTCTCTTTCAATTTTCCCCATTATACATACATACGTACATACATACATTAGTACATACAGACATACCAGCTGTTATGCGTGAGGGAAATATGACATATAAAGCAAATTTGACGATGAAAATACTTTTTTCCAACCTTCCTAAAAGGGGAAATATGATATTTTTTAACTTATCCAACACGTATTTATCCTGATATAGCTTTTATGCCGGTCTATGTGGTTTTATCAATCCCATTAGTGTCTACCTATAAAATTTTAACAGAGCTATATTTGAATTGTAGGTTTATCACTGAATTTTATGAAGGAAGTATTTAACACTTTGATGTCTCAAAGACGATTATGGCCGTAACTCATCACAAGAGCAGGTATATCCGTTAGGTTTGTGACTTGTGTTATCTGAAAACATTACGGCTGATGTTCAAATGAGTTTGCGCTTGGAGGTTACATGAATAATTAAGAGCTCATTAAAATGCTAATTTTCAACGGTTGCTTTTGTGAAATACAGCACGGCCGTACGACACGACGCCGTAAACCGCACAGGACAATAATCGTTTGCAGCCTTGACGAACAGTATATGAAGATGTCGCATTATGAATAGTCATGGTTCGTGGACTGCAATTTTAGGTGTAGTCGTTTCATATCATCGTAAATTGAAACAGAGGTAATAAGTTTTGCCGTAGGAGATTCATGCTTCGGCACGAATGGGCCGACTCGACCGGAGTGATACCACGGCCTCATACAAAACTTTAACGGTGGCCCAACTACCCTCATCCCCTATACCTATTCCCATTCCCTATTTCTTCATAAAGGCCGGCAACTCACTTCGGATGTCGTGAATGTCCATTGGCAACGGTAGTTGCTTTCCGTCAGGTAACCCGTCTGCTTGATTGCCCCCTAAATATCACCAAAAAAAACTTAAATGATTTATAAAAAATACAGCGATCGATTAGAAACCAGTCCCCTACCTCTTTAATTTTTATATAAGATAGTTTTTAATAATTCCGGTAGAAAAACTTTGTAAAAGAATTGTAATGACAGTTTATGTGTACCTAGAATCCTTCTCAACTCCTTGAATCTATAGTGGATTGTGTATTTTCAGAGCTTAGTAACTAGTCATCGAATACTGTAGAGCCCGTGTTCGAACCTAATATCGATTGCAAGCTTGGTTTATCGACTAAGCTATTAGTGGCCACTGGAAAATATGCAGTCATCGACCGTTCCAGACCAGAAATACAGCGACAAAATTATATGTAAATTTTTGCTTACATAACTTTTTAAATTCCTTAATGCTGATTAATTTCTTTATCCTCATACGATATCCATGTCTACGGTACGTCTAAGACATATACACTAATGCATTCGGCAGATACGTGTAAATGCGCCGCAGTTACCTCAAGCTTATAACCCACTACCGCCTAACATCAAAACTTTATGCTTAATACAAACTTATTAATAGACACAGATTACCAGCGAACACAAGTTTGTAATTAGCTTTAAATGGGATGAGCTGACATAAAATATAACTTCGTCGAAGTGGAAATGGTGTTGGGAATTAATAGTACAAATATTTTTTAGGTGTGTAATTTTTTATTACACGCATTGTGAAATTTTATTACACGCCTACTACAATTTGTAGTAAAGGAGAAGAGTTACTAATAAATTTTGGTATGTACCTAGCATATGTGCTGATTTCAATGTTGATGGCGGATTTCTTTTAAACCATAAAAAAAATCTTATAGTGCCCCATTGTGCGCACAGATACTCTCTTTTATATGGAACGAGCTGACCCGACGAACTTCGTACCGCCTAACAGTCAATGATCTTCTTGCACTTCGAAGATTATTCCTCTGTTCATCTGTACGATAAGCTCGACGATTTCTCGTTTCTGCACTCGCACAAAACTTTTAACATATAGACAATAGCTGGTCAAGAAAAATCATGGACACTTATAAAACACATTTGTTAAGAAGAAAAAATCGTAGGTATTATTTTCGGAAATAAATAACTACATAGTAAATAAATAATTTACTAAAACAAACAAATATAACAGTTAATGAACTTTCGAGACATTTTACACAAAATTTCTGAACGCACACATGGATATTACAGTAGGTTTTTGACAGGATTGGATTGGCAAATGTTTGACATGTAACAACCATATCGGTTTTCATTGTTTTTAAGATGTATTCTGCTATTCGAGCGGAAACAATCCAACGAATCGATAACCATGAAAATCGGTTCAGCAGATCTCGAGTTATAAGTATTGTAACAAACCAGTCTTTGTTTTATGTATATGGATATAGATAAAAGAAAACAGGATATTTAAGGACTGCTGGATAAAATTATTTACTATAAGCAGTACTTTTTTTAATTTAAGTTGATTTACTCAAAAACTATTTGTGTCTAACGAAATGTTTGGTAAAATAATAGTAATTTTATGCTCTAAAGATTATCTGCTAATAATTTCAGAAAAGTCCAAAGAAAAGGGCCATCATTTTAGAAACATTGGTTTAAAACATTTTTTTCGCTTGATCAGAAATCAACAGATATTTAAAAAACGCTAACAAGGCCTGATTCGATCAAAGCGACGAATCATATCAGAGCTGTTTGATGACATAATTTGAAATAAGCCTAATTCAATCGTGACCGTGGATGCGAAAAGGACGAAAAGGTTCCAAATCAATATTTACTTTGAGTAATCAGATCCATTCAATGGGAAAAAAAATATTTTTTAAGCAATTCTAATAGTTACTTAAGCGGTCCACCTAGGTCCGCTTCAGTAACTATTTAAAAAAAGTCCAAAAACAAGTAACCCGATTGCAGGAACCAGTGAAATTTAAACATCAAGTTATGTATATTTCTAGAATGTCTATTTAAAGCCCTTCATTTTGATATCGTATTCGACCTAAATGGACGGAAAAAATTTTTGGAACCTTACAATTTTGACTAAAAAATCCGCCATTTAATTTTTATTTTTTTTTATGTACCCAGTTTAATTAGCGCTGACAAGACGAATCTAACGATACCTCTTACGTTAAAATCGATCTAGGCTGCAATGCGTGCCAGACAATTATACATACATATAAATCGTCGTATACTCTCGAAAAACATAACTCTCCTTCTAGCGGAGTCGGGTAAAGTGTTTGAGGCAACAAAATAATATTTTTAACGTATTGCCTAAAACCTTTTTTGCTGACTAAACGGACAACGTCCAGCAAGTTATTTCCATAGAGTCTACATTCTGAGGATGCCGATGTTAAGGAGCAACGCACATCGAGGTTTTCAACCCTCATGGTGGTAAGAATGTTTCATGAAACTTTATTGTTTGTGTGGGTGGTGTTGTAAGTTCTTGCATGTGAGTACTATGCAAAAGCAGTGTGCCCATGCGTACACTCACTCATTTACTTAAAGCTTTGAAAATCGTAATTTATAATTTTTTTTTCATGAATTTAGTCTATTCTAACGAATAATTTATTTATTTACCTATTTAGGTAAAGTTTCAGACAGTAGTATAAGTAATAAAATATTTTTTTTAGATGGCAGATTCAACTTAATTAGAACAGCCCTATTGTGATACAAATTATAACATACATATCTCTAGTGTTAAATGTAAAAAAGATGTTCAGTAAAATTTAAATCAAGTCATGTCGAAATTTAATAAAATACCTTACAGCTTCGTTACAATATTTAATTGAAATGCCGAACCAGTTGGTGACTCTTGATAAAGGCTACTTTATTAAAAGCCGGAACAAGTGACGTACAAAATATCCATTTTATTTTTCTATTTTGAACCAATAAAATTATATATTAAAATAGTTACTATAGTCTGGCTACTATAAGTTGAACCTTGCATTTATGTTTTCGACGCAGTCTTTTGTTTTCGGTTAAAATTACACTAGAATTGGATTTAATGATTTTGATACTTGGAATACCAAGTATCAAATATAATAATAATTATATTTTTATAAAAGATGTAATGATCACGTAACAAGATATGAGAAACAGTATTTTGTCCCTCCATTGAGTATTCAGACTCTAATTTTGATTATAGCAAATAAATTATACGTCGAATTACATACATTGTATTTGATTTATAACAAACAACACTTTGTCTTATCAGTCTCAACAAGAATAACACTTTACCTTTTACGCAAACAAATTTTGAAATACTCGTGTATAGATCTCATGATCTGATCAAAATCTTTTTCCACTACTATTGTTTGATACCATCTACAGAATTTTTAAATTTAGAGGTTTTTTCTAGGTTCAACTCATAGTACTGACTACTATGAGTTGTACTGTAAAAATTAATTCCTCGAGAATAATTTCTGAATAGTAAGACTGAAGAAATAAGTTAATTATCGTGATTCGAGATCAATTTATTTGTACCATTGTATAAAGTGTTAAAGTAGGCAACAAATAAGAAGAGTAAAGGGAACTTAATAAGGGACGCTAAATTAAGGACCTTAGTAAGTAAACTTTAGAAGTTAGAATATTGAGGACTCCATATTCAGGCCCCTAAAAATTGTGTCCTGAATCATGAATCTCTAATTAAGTGTCCTAATTTTAGGGTCCCTAGCTAGAGGTTGCGAATTTAGCGTAACTTTTTTCAGGTTAGTGGTCATATGGTGGTCAAAAAGGGTCAAAATTGCTTAATCTAGTGTCCCCTTAATTAGGGACGTGTAATTATCGTCTTTATCAAAGTATCTCTCTCTCTCGGTTAATAAGCAACCGTAAAATTGGGAACCTAAAACCTGACCCCTGTTTTGGTTACTAGGGCTATTAGCTATCCTTAATTAGCTACACTAAATTAAGGGCTCAAATTCGGAACCCTAAATTGTGTCCCAACTTTAGTGTCTCTAATTGAGAGTCCTGAATTTGGAGTCTTGAATTAAGGGTTCAAAATCGCAGAAAAACATTCCAGCGCTAAGTGTGCATATTCTTGAAGAATAAGAATGCACCAACGTTTATACACCTACTTCCAAAGGGTCTTAGGTGATACATGAGTTTTGTCAAAAACAATTTTTTTAGAGTTCTGAACTTATGGCTTTAATATGACTGTTCCTTATTCTTATTTTGGTCTCCCTAATTTAAGAACGTAGAGCCAAAATTTTAACAATAAAAATGATATTTCCCAAAAGATCCATTTGAGTGAGTCGAGTGATAGGCGCAATAAAAATTAAATTCAACTCGTGTGCCACCCAGGCCGCCCGCCCCGGCCTGCCGCCCAGGGAATACAGCCCAAATATTAAAACGTTCATTACGAGACTATTACGCGGATTCTATTCAAATTGTGCCTAAAGTGATGAGTTTAAAATGAAACACATACGGGGATTCGTTACTGCCGTTTTGCAGAATTCGGACATAGAACAAGACTCACTGTTGGGTGTAAAAAAAATAAGTGATACTACTGCTTTCAAAGTAAACTCTATACAGGCTGTTACAAAAGTAAGTGATAAAACTTAGAGGATATTATGTGTATCATGAGAAGGAAACCGGCTTAAAAACAGTGTTATAGATGAGTTAGGCTCTATCGGCTATTAGGGCTAAATCTTTTGATGTTGCCAGTGTCCAGGGGCTACGCAAGTTGCCTTCTATGAGGTGATCCGTTTGTTAGTTTGCCCCATTATACAAAAATATATGTTTCATGCCACACGCGTGAGATATATTAAGAACTATATATTTTTCCAGTTAAAACTAGGCTGTGTCCAATTTTACGTTAATCTCTGTAACCAACCTGAATAAAAGTATTTTATTGTACCCTAATACGAGGCTAACAAGAGATAAACAAATTAATCTACTTTTTTCAAACCATGAGAATTCGTCTTTACTAAGATTCAGCGTTTACAATTCCAAATAAAAGTTCGCGATGTAACAAAACCTTTTACATAAGAATAATCTAGAAACGCTTACTCATCAGATCAGATTCCTTTAATGAAATTGTAATATTCTGGTGCGGTATCGCCAGCTTAAGATAGTGGTCTGCCAACAGAACTTGGCACGCGGACCCGTAGCCCTCAATTAAAAGTGTTCTACGTGAAAATCGTGTGGAAAGTGCCGTGGCTGGAAAGTGAACCGCAAATCGTCATTCTCGTTTGTGATTGTTTTTTTTTTTAATTTATTTATTTTTAAACAAAACATAAAATTTTTACAGAAATATCTCACCAAACCAAAGTTTATC
>JAOTAV010091043.1:0-11477 GCA_026546445.1 Cyclargus thomasi | reverse complement strand
AAAAAAAAAATAAAAAAAAAAAAAATATCCACAGCCGAACATAATAACCTCCTCGTTTTTGGAAGTCGGTTAAAAAAATATTAGTCTATTCCGAAAACTGTCAAAATTTGTATACTTTACTGAAGCCATGCTAGTCCCGTTGGTGGGATTGACAGGCATAATGTGTAATGAAATATTATGATAAACTTTTACACCTTTTAAAAAAAACGCAATAGATAAGAATGTAAACATAAACCTAAATGAAATGAAGAGTATTTTTTTTAAATCGGGTTTAAGTAATGTAAATACACCTTTTATTGACGTTTTGTATACATATATTTGTATGAACAATATTAGATTGTGATGTCTTTACTAACACTTATGTGCTTGTTTTAGGTGAATTAACTCTTTATAAATATGAAATTTAAACAACCGTACCCTTGTTGCTTCACCAGATCTACAATAAAGTTCACTCAAGCCACTCTGACATTGGCAACTCACTGAGTCGGCCATAAATAAGAAGAGTAATTTTTAACAAAAATTAAAAAAGGATAAGGATAGTTTTAAATTTTGTGATTTCTAAGATTATTTCTTAAAAATCCGAAAGAATTGACTGGCATATTTCTTCTTTTGATTTTGAGTAGTTTTGACATTATAAAAGTAAAACATTTAACTGACCTGTTCATGTGTAAGGCGCAGCTCATGTTTGGAGGCAGCGAGAGGCAAGTGAGCAGCTGCTGGAGCCCCTGGGACCAGGTGTTGATGACGAACAGGCGGATAAGGATCACCTACAAAATTATATTCATATAAAAAAATAAAACACTGCAACTTCCAGTAAAGCATGAACCAGATTCCCATCCTTACAACTAACATCATTTATGTTTTTACTTTATAAACACATGTTCTAATTACTAAAACAGTTTTCCTAAGAAACTTTTGCCCTACCTTTCTGGGGATAAGGGCAAAAGTTGCTTAAGAAAATAATGAAAGAAATAGAATAAATTTGAAAACCGTTTCAGCATTTATTTATAACAAACATTACAATTAATATTAAGTAGGCATTAATTGCCTTTTTAATTTTAATTATATGTTTAAAAAACAACTAGCATGTAAAAGTATATGTCTTTACAACTTATAATTACCCATGTTATTGTTTCCATTGATGCCATGCCCCGGCATCATTTGAGGAGGGTGACTATGCGGATATGGTACATTTGCATTCTGCACGCTATGATAAGGCATTGGTGGTTGATTATCAATGGGCTCAGAAACTGGTCGGACTGCAGCTTCATGGTGGCTATGAGACCATTCAATTGGAGAGTCCGATATTGTTTTGTTCAAGGCGTAGTTACTCTGCTCCCTCCTCAAGCTTGGATATTGTGTAGGAGCGGGTGGCACCGGCGGTGACTCTTCAGGCACAGATGGAGGAATGTTCGGTTGATTTCTCAAGTCCCTTCTGATTCTAGGTGGACTGGTGCTTCTAAGAGAATTAGACCGTGCCACATTAGATGTTTTCGGTAAAATTACGCCATTTTGGACAGGTTGAGTAGATGGGTTAGCTGATACCGGTCTTGATATTGAAGCAACTGATGTTGTTCTGTGTTCACCACGCACTATAGTCTTTAAGTCGAGAATCTCTGTTGGTGTTATTTCAGATGGGTCTACCAATGGTAGGGGCCTGTTTGTTGATTTGAGAATCTAAAATGTTATTTGAAATACACTTTAATGATTGTAATAATTAAAGTAAGCCTAATTTAAAAAAATTGTTTTACTTTTAATACTCCTTTAATAGAAGTAAAACAAATAAATACTTATATCTTCAATCTACAAAGTGAATATTACTTTACTTAAAATTCATTTATATTCATAATATTATGTATGATATAATAATTATTTTTTTTTACTTTACCTGGTTATTTCCCACAAGAGAAGCCCATTGTAGTGGCAGTCCTACAAACTTTCCTTCCCTTTTGTCGAAACCAGTATGCACCCTATGTTCAAAATTGCTTGGTGGAGAAATAAGTACCTTCTTCTTTTTCTTTGAAAACATTATGCTGTTTCTAATCTATAATCATAATCGGATACGAAACCTGTATCTATAAAAAAACGTAACTATCGACGTAGTCATTATAATTTGGTCGTTTCCGCAACTATGCAATAGAAAAATGAAAGCGAAAAGAGAAATTACTTTAGCTTGTCGAATTGTTTGTGTTGGCACTTCGATCTAAACATGTAGAAAATAAAATAATGAAATGCATTTCTTATCCTACTTAGTATATAATACACTTACCTATAAATAGCTTTGCATTTCTCGAAAGAGGCCTTTTAATTAAATTTTGCACCTTTAAATGTATAAACATGTAGCCATGCCCTCAACTTGTGTTAACGTTGTTAGCAAATTTCCTTAAAATTTGTTTTTATAGCCCCAATATTGTTACATTCACTATATAAAACGCTAATATTACTGGAAACTAGTAAAATAACTTCATAGACTCGGAAATTGGACTGTTGTAGAGAAAATTCCTTTCTACAATCCACAATCACAAGTAACAACGATATACGATTGACAATTCACAGTTGTCATTTGTCAAACAAATCAAGACCATGGACAATATCGGCACAGACTAAAAAACTGGAAACTGACGGGATAGGATACACCTAACTTTGAGGTAAAAATATCTCTGAATAAAGAAGCTCTCTTTTTATCGGATGGATTTAAATGTTTCTAATTTTATATTTCCTAGTTTTGAGTACCTTGGACGCACATTAAACCTTTGTTTTAAAGGATGTTGCAAAATTAAGACTTAAGAGCAAAAATGTCAAAAACTATTGTTTTTGACATTTATTACTCTTAATTTTTCAATCAAAAGTTGAAGAAGTAAGATAAACCAAACCACAAATAAAGAGTATATGAACCAAACAATATTCGTGGTTTTAGATTAGGTTGTGCTTTAACTTTAAAAATAATATGAAAGAAAAACACCACAGTAAAAAGCATAAGAAGCACAAAAAACATGGAAAGCATAAAAGCGAAAAAAAGAAAAATAGACAAAAAAGTGTAAGTAAGCTAGCAATAAGTGAAATCTAATTCAAAGTTAAAACCATATTCCCTAATCACATTTTTATCTCTTCAGTCTTCAGATTCTTCCAGTGGGTCCGATTCCGATAATTGGGTAGAAAAACCTTCTACAAGTGCGCCTTCTAATAGAGATGACTGGATGTCCATGACAGGAATGTTGAAGACCTACACTAAAGACGATATTCGGGAGAAAAAAGAGGAAAAAGAAAAGAAAACTATTGACTCGTATAATCCAGCAACGAGCAGTCGTGAGCTTAATCCTTATTGGAAACACGGTGGTACAGGTGTGCCACAAAGTTCCCAAGAAATTCGAGCAACAAGACAATTTATTAAACCCTCAGATGATTTCGGATTCACAAGAAAATCGACTGGAGATTATAAAAGAGAGGATGAGACAAGTGATTATAGCAGGTCATACAATTGGAAAAGTAGAAGTAAGGAAGAAAAATATTTTAAACATGAAGATAAGGAAGAGAAATATAAACACGAAAATGAAATTGAAGAAGAAACAGAGGTTATAGATAAACCAGCTGTAAAACCCAAAAAGTCTATTTCGCATTTATATTTATCAGATGAAAAAATGAATAAGTTGGCAGCAAAAATTGTGAAAGCTGAAATAATGGGTGACACAAAACTTGTTGATGAACTAAAAGCCAAATTGGAAGCAGCTAGAGAATATAGAAAGAATAATCCTGATGCCGGGCCAGAGAATGAAGATGAAGACGTTATGCTTATATCTACATCGAGTACTGGTAATAGTAGGCCACTGATGAAACCCCAAAAGAATATGGAAAAAGGCAAACGTAAGGCCAAAACCCATGATCCCAGTGGGAGAACTAAATATTTTGCCAGTGATGACAGATATGATTTAAATGAAATGGTAAGTGTATTTCAAAATAAAAAGATAACTTATTTTTTACAAAAATTTAGTTTCTAACTACAGTTGCACATCTTAACTCATAGATGGTGTTAGTAGTGCAATGTATATATTTTTTTATTATTAATAATAATATTATAACTATTTTATTTTTAAACACATTTACACATATACCTAAATTACTATGCAAAATCCCAAAGCAAAAACTCTAATAGTTTTTTCATAAAGTGTATCACAAACATGACGGATAGTTGAATATAGAGGACTCACTTTGCTTTCCTAATAATATTTTTATTTGTAGTTCCAACAAGAAAAATATGGTTCAAATTATGATGAAGATGCAGAACTGGCTAAAATAGCAGGAAAAAGCAAAAACCCTAATGATGATTTGGAAGACATATTTTTGGATGAAATATCTAAAAACAAATCTAATGATGCTGAAAAGGAGAGACAGAGGGCTATAAAGCAGCACACCAAGTTAGAAAAATGTTTGGAAGGCTGTGAACATTGTATAGATTCTAAAAATATGCTCAAACACCTTATCATTACTTGTGGTAAGAAAGTGTATATAGCATTGCCAGCAAGAAAGTCTCTAGTGAAAGGGCACTGCTTGATAACAACATTACAACACTCCACATGTGTTACTGGTCTAGATGAGGATATTTGGGAAGAAATTCTAGTAAGTATTATTGTTATTAGCTAACTTCAAGAAGATGCAAATTTAATTTTTGCGACAATCTATATTTACTTAAAATCCGAAAAATATAAACTGGATTGTATCCTGTATAAAATATTAATAAGTGATAATACTTTAGGGTGTATGTGTCCTTTATATGGTTTTAAATGAGAAAGCAGCAGATCCGGAAGCAAAAATATTTTTCTGTTATTTGTATGGGATAGTTCTTGCAGAAGTGGGGGCTGGATAATTTTTTTTAACTTTCAGCACTGCTTTTTTTCACAGTGAACTCTATCACTAACTTTTGTTACAGCCTGCATCCTTACACAGGGTGTTATAGGTTTTATTTGCTTATCTTTACAATATATATATATATATATTTCAATTGTTACTGTTACAGAATTACAGGAAAATGATCACACAATTTTATAACCAAAAGAACCATGATGTTGTATTCTATGAAACAGCAACTCGACTGCATAGGTTCCCGCACATGGTCATAAACTGTGTACCGCTGCCAAGAGATGTTGGAGACATGGCATCTATATACTTTAAGAAGGCATTATTAGAATGTGAAGCAGAATGGTCAATGAATAAAAAAGTAGTTGATTTGAAAGGCAAAAATATTAGGAAAGGTGTACCTAAAGGCTTGCCATACTTTTGGATTGATTTTGGTATGGACCCTGGTTTTGCTCACATCATTGAAGACCAACAACTTTTTCCTAAGAACTTTGCAGAGGTAATTTTATTAACTCTAACTACTATCTAGTCATAGTTTTTTTACAGTATCAAAAATATTTGAAAAAATTTAACATTTGTGTTTCAGGAAATTATTGGTGGTATGCTTGACCTTGATCACACTGCATGGAAAAACCCTCAAAAAGAATATGGAGATTTACAAAGAAAAAAAGTTTTGGAATTTCTGCAAGACTGGAAGCCATTCGAAAAAACATTTACCGAATGAAAATAATAAATATTATAATTAAAATCAAAATTAAATGATGTTTTTTTTTATCTTTTGTAATTTTTTTAACACTAAAGGTAAAAAAGTATATATCTTTGTTTAAATTACCCTTTATTTTTTGCTATTTAACATCACCATCTTCTTTCATCATTTCTTCTATTAACCTCTGTCGTTCAGCTGCTTGCCTCATTTTTGTCAGAACCAAAGATTCATAATCTCTATCATTAACCAGTGTTGAAGCATGTGAGGCTGACTTTGGCATATAAATTGGTCTGTCTTGAAGCCACTTTAGTGTCATTGGGTTTTCTGATAAACCTGTGAAAAGAGAAAGATATTATAAAAGTTACTATATTATTTATAAACGTTACTATAATATATATAAAACAAAAAAGAAAGATTATAATATTTATAACAACATAACTTAATCTTCACAGATAAAATACATACCTTTTTCAAGCTCTATTGCCATTTCAGACGCTTCTTTACTTGCAAACTCAACTAAAGCTCTGCCTTTCTTTTTTGGTGATAAGATTAGTGCCACAATTTCACCATACTTTTTTAGGAATCTCCTAAGGTTGTTTTCATTGTAACCCCCATTATCTAGGTCTTTTTTGTCTGCCTTCCATGATATTTTTATTCTATTTAAACTTGAGTCCCACACTGGTTCACTAAGGTTATTCATAGTTCTTTTGATTTCTTCTCGCATTCTTTGTTGTTCTTCCTGTAAGAGGTGACTGCCTTCTTTCTGTAGTCTTGCTATCTCTGCAGCTAGTTTCTGTTCATCAGTTAAATTACTTTTAGAATGACCAGATGTAGCCTCATTTTCTCTTCTTTCCAAGTCTTCTTTGAGCTTCCTTCTTTTACTATCTAATTCTTTGTCTCTTAATTTAGCTGCTGCTTTTGCCTTGATAACTTTATCATATGCAGCCCTTGCTGACACATCGGTAAGTATTTCCAAGGCTTGTGAGAGCTCATGGAAAGTTTCCGCAGCCTTGGGGTTGTCTGGATTTTTATCAGGATGGCATTGTAATGCTTTCTTCCTATACGCTTTTTTGATCTGTAATTATGATTTGTAATGATTATTTAATTTTTGTTTATTATAATAATTATAGCTAAAACAATTGGTAATTCATAATAACATATAAATGTAAACATACCTCTGTTTCTGTTGCAGTAAATTGAACATCAAGGATTGCGTACAAATCGAGATCCTCTATATTTTTCTTTGCCATATTGTATGTATTCGTAAAACAATATTAATAAAATTAGTTTTTTAATAATATGCTAGTAAAATCCAAGTAAATTTTATAATGTTTTGCAATTTTCACAAATAAAGGGTATATATAATATACAATGATTGGCAATTTCCTTCTTCTTCTTTATCTTCTTCTTTTTATGGCGCTAGGGCTATATATATAACCATGGCCAGTGTCGAGTAATAGCGGGAAATCAATTTTCTTGTTCAAAAAATTTTAGCAACGTAAAACGTTATAATATTTCGCCAAGTTTAAAGTCTAGTCAAAGTTAAAATAAATCATCAAAGCGTCAAGTCAGAGGATTTAGTAAAGTGATAGACCCTTTACTAAAATTTCTAGTGGAGTTTTGGAGGATTACATAAAAAAAGCACGTTTCTTGAAGTTGTATCACTTGCCTACACTTGTGTATGATAACGAATATTTAATGGTTGATATTCTACCACTATAACGCATTACAACCCAAAACAATTAAGCGAAGAGATACAATTTACAATAACAATAAAAAAATTATTTGACCAAGAAAATTTATTTCTTGCCTTTACTCGACACTGACTTTGGTTCAATAGCCGTAGCGCCTTAAAAAAGAAGATAAAGATAGATAACACATTTTGTTGTTTATGGTTTGTCAGGTTTATGTCAAAGTCAAAAGTCCAAAATAAATGTGGTTATAATTTTTAGGAGGTTTTTTCGTTTAAAATATTGAGATAAAATTTAACTTATTGACTATAAATCGTCATAAAATGCTTGCGAAACATTTACGTAAGTTTTGTAAACTGGAGCTAGCTTTACGTTTATTTTCTCTTGACATCGACAACTAAATACCGATCACACATTTTATTTTCAGGATTTCGGACCTGGAATATCATATTTTCGCGTAAAAATTCTACTACAGTAGAAGCAAAGCCTATAGAAAATACTGAAACGAGTAAGTTAAAATTTATCACGGATAGAATGTTATGATTTCTCTCATACCTATTGCCACAATTTCAATAATAATAAGTAGTATAGATAGGATTACTTTGCATTCCACAAAGTATCTTATGACCAATTGCAGGCTTAGCTGGCTGACAGACTTCCTTTTTCAATCTATCACTTTGTATTTGCTTCTGTAGAAAGAAACAGAGTGTTTCCAAGGGCGGATCCAGCTTTGGTGCTAGGGGGGGTGACGTAGTCGTGGTCAAGTCACAAAAAGCCGATTTAACACCGGGGAAGGGGGGTGGGATGTCACATACTCGTGTTCAAATTTGCGCCACTTATCAACTTCAGATTTATCTGAATTTATGCATGTCAATTGGGATGCAATATTATAATGTTAGAAAGCTGATATGATGATGCAACTAGAAAGTGGTCTTAGCATCTCAGTGTTGAATCCACATACCCCTATCAAGCTTAGGCTCATTGGAATCGTATTACCAAGCACTCTTCAAATACATGGTAGCCAGGGTTTGACGATGGTACCAGAAGGTGGTCATAGCATCCTGAATATCAGTGTTGAAACAATGCATCGAGTTTTGGCTTGTTGGAATCGTCTTGCCAAGCACTCTTCAAATACATGGTATTGAGTGTGATGATGAAGGCAAAAGGTGGTCTCTAAGTGGTGGTGGTTTTCATGACCCCCTCCCCCCTGGGATCTGCCATTGAGTGTTTCTTCAGCATTTCAGTTGCCATGCTTAGCAAATATCAACAAAAAACGCTTCAGCAGTATAGCGGATATAACAGACAGGCATACTTTCATATTTGTAATATTGGGACAAGTGTATTTTAAATTTAGGTGTCTATTGACTTAACTAAGTTAACTGACATCATAACTTTAAAGGCCGACTTGTACTTGATTTAATAAAATCGAGTAAAGTTGTAAGTTGTTAATTAAATTGGCTTAGATGAATGTGTCCCTATTTTTTGGCTAGTTAAGTGCGAAGTGCTACCCCTCTAACGTCTCTCACACCCTGCCAACTTAACTCAGCAGCTTGTACACATCTGAGATCCTTTTGGCTTGCAAAACCTTTGTTAAGAAATTAAAAAGTTTGGGATTAATGTAGGGTGAAAGGAAAAAGAAAGTTTAGAGTGGTGCTACGAACTTTTCATATTATTGTCTCTTTTGCTAATTTTCTATTTTATTTGTTTTACAGCTCCTGTGTCAGAAAAGAAAAACCCTTTGGAGTATCCGGATTATTTCCAAGTGCACAATTTGTTTACTGTCAAAGATTTGTTTGATGCCAGAGTGCATTATGGTCACAAAGAAGGTTCCTTGAATGAGCAAATGATACCATATTTATATGGCTCCAGACTTGGGCATCTTATCTTTGATTTAGACATTACAGCAGAGCATTTAAGAAAAGCTTTAAATTTTACTGCTCATGTGGCGTATAGAGGAGGTATAATTTGCTTTTTCAACAGAAATGCACTTAATGCACACCTCGTAGAGAAAACAGCTGTTGAGTGTGGTGAATATGCCCACACAAGATTTTGGAGGGGTGGTATATTTACCAATGCAAATCACCAATTTGGTGCAATTACGAGGTTGCCAGATTTGTGCATATTTTTAAATACACAGAATAATATTTTAAACCAGCACACAGCAGTAAGGGATAGTGCAAAGATGTTAATACCAACAATTGGTATTGTTGATACAAACTGCAATCCCAACCTAATCACTTACCCTGTACCAGGAAATGACGATACACCTGTTGCCATAGAACTCTACTGTAATTTATTCAAAGGAGCAATAATGAGAGGAAAAGAGGCAAGGATGAAGTTTTTACAAGAGGAAAGTTAATAATACACTGTGATGAAGCCAGTAACATATTTTATATAGTAACAAATTTCATAAGCATAGACTATAGAATAAAGTGAAATTAACACTTGATATAACTATTTTACTTTAAAACATAGTATAGATTTTTAAAGTCACCCCAGGTAAAAGTATCCTTTTGAAATATTAAACAATATATATAATATTATATAAACTTTGAGTATTTATAATTTATCTCAGTGTAGTATAATGATTTCAAAGAAAATTTTTGGTGTCTTATCACAAAATGAATTATGACAAACTGTCAATTTTAATTGGATTAATTTTTGGTCAACATATTTAATTGCTAAAATGATTTTATCCCAGAAGAACTTTACGCATCATGTGCGATGAGTGGGGATTGCTATCAACCTCTCTGCTCTCCCAACTGCCCGTGATGCATTTGGAACTGCATAGATATTGTAGAAGCGGGATCCTATAACGACCGCAGAAGTCAACAAACTTGATATGTTCCACACGATTGTCGAAAAATACACCTGAAATAAAATTTTGGAATATATTATTAAAATATTGCTTGAGCAGAATGTATCTAAAAGCTTTCGTTTGATTCAGTAATGGTCCTGATAAAAACGAAAATTTACCGCTTTTTAAATAGTCAATGTAATTTGTATTTGGTCGGAATATGTAAATCCATATATGTCATAATCTTTCGGCCGAGTTTGATATAATCAGACTTAGATCAACGATCTGTATCTGTTTCAACTTCTCTCATTGTACATAACCTAAACGGTATTTGAAACCTTTTTTTTTTACTTAAGCCGGTCCGATAATGCTGATGGCACAATCGTGTTCCCGTGTGGATGGTTTGATAAAATTTTCGAATTACTAGTTATACCTCTGCATTTAGGGTTAACACAGCACTGTGCCTGTTTCAAATAACCCATTAATGTAACTGGTATGTCCCCGGTTCTGATGGGGATTTCGTGTAGTTTGATGGAACGAGCAGCCAGTTCCAGTAGTGAGGGCGGCTGGAGTGTCATGTCTCTCACGAACCTCACAACCAGGGGATTGTCTCGAAGACTGAGCTGAAATATTAATTTAAAAATTAAAAAAAAACACACAAAAAATGATAATTGCAAACATTCGGTTCTTTTCACCGATATCACCCCCTCCAAAACTTATAAAGACTCAATCTTCAACTTCACCGTTTGTCAAGAAATCAATTTTTTGACAAACGGTGAACCATTCACCGTTTGTCAAAAAACATTCATAAATTGAAATAGCTTAATTCGTTTGTGAGCTCAGAAACGGACCATAGCTATGATGCCACGCCACAGACAGACAGACATGCAATCGCAATATACATAACTAGACTGCAGGTTGTATCAAAGCGACGCTTCACGTCCCACAGTGCTGGAGTGCAGTGTCGCGTAGTCTCTCTGCCGCTTCGTACGATTCATTTGGCTGTTATAGTACCTTTTCACTTTGTGCGGTACGGTCACGTGCATACAATGAGAGCTTTTACGTGTGTCTCAACACGTCGACTGTCTCAGTAATGTATAAACTAATTAGACGCTTCCACGTGTTACGGGAGCGCTATGGCAGCGGCACGGCGATAGTACCACGGCCATACGTCTGTGAAAAGGCACTAACCGATAAACCTAATACGGATTCATTTTTGATCATGAAGCCCATTAACGCCTTCCCTATAACAATTGTTTACGGTGCAATGCGATGTGAAACGCACGATCATGCAGCATGACATGTATTACGTCAGATCCTTTAAAAAACAAGTGCAGCTAACTCCTTCCATATATGACTCTTGTCGTAGGGCTAGGGTGTTGCAGCCTTTTTGCTACCAGCCTATTCAACTATTCCTGGTAACATTCAGTGC
>JAOTAV010091032.1:0-11477 GCA_026546445.1 Cyclargus thomasi | reverse complement strand
AGCCAAATCTGTTCTGCCGTTCTTGAGTTATAAGTGGTGTAACTAACACGACTTTCTTTTATATATATAGATAGATGTGAAAAGTGACTTTAGGTGTAATTTCGTCAATAATGACGGAACTTCTGAAGGGATTTTGTTAAATTAATTTTATTTAGATTAAGTGCGGTGCAGATACGTGGAATCAGTCACTAATTGTGCACGTGTGTACGTCCTTACTTTACGTGGGCAAAACGGCGTGTAAAGCTAGTATATTTATATTACACAGAATGGACTTTACTCCACGAGAATATTTATGCGCAGCCTTCAAATCAGGATTTAGGTCGGCCTGGGATTTATCCTTGAACGTTCCTAAAAGTAATTTGTTACTCTTCTGCCTTGGCGAAGTAAGGTTTACAAAACTAGGTATTATAAAAATAATAATATCTATGGACGTTTTACACCACGTCAGTCTGGTCCCGTGGTACGTACCTGAAGGTAAGTAGGTAAGTACCTGAAGGACTTGTATTTCGGGTACTAGACAATGGAAATATATTTAATACTTTTATAATATACATATATTAAATTTTTTATTATTTGTTGCCCGCGACTTCGCTACCGTAAAATTCGAAAATGGCGAAAGAATGCGACTACTAATAATAACACGATACGTAATGGAATCCCCATTACGTATCGTGTTGTTCACGCCGTGTAGAACGCCTTTAATACTAGATGTCCCTGCGTGATCATGGTGGTGTAAAACTTTCTACAACCTTATAGAAAGGAGCGTTGGCGCAAAAATAAAATACCATGCAAGTTTCCTTTGCTGGAGCTAGACGAATTCAAATTATCCAATGTAAGCCATCTGATATTATATAATCTAAGTTATAATAACTTACGAGACATTAGTGATCCATATGAAAACGTTACGCATGCGTCGGCGAGAACGGTGGACATAATGCAGCACATTTAAGGACATATCCTACTTGATAATATCCTACTTTACTATTTTAAAGGTTTGGTACTTTCTAGCGATAAATCTGCTGAGGTCAGATAAGCAATTTAGCAATCTCAATTGGGCATATTGAAGTATTGGGTTTCTACTCTTGTACTAGCTCTTTCTCGCAGCTTTGCCCCATTTGAAATCGAAGACTCAATGTTCCTGTTTCATTACACGGGAACATTTTGTCGGAATAAAAGTCAAACGATACCCTGAATGCAGTAGATTCAAACTCTAGCCTTTGTATCCATTACTACGGTTCAAGATTATGTAACAACTAGTACCTAAATAAATTATGAGTATGAATAGTAAATTGCTTTGTACTGTCTGTCGCTGCATATTTTATGTCGATACTGCAGGTGCCTCGTAAATGCTTCAAGGTCAAATCTTTTTAACCGAATTTCGAAATTCTTCCGTTTGAGTTTTTGTGTTTTTACTCATTATATGCTTACTTGTAGTTTTACCTACTAAATCTTAAAACATATGTGCATTTCGTCTTTCTTTCCATTTTTCTCTAATTTTCTTTAGTTGATAAATTAACTGCATTCATATCTATACATATAATAAATCAGTAAAATTGGCGTGTCTGTACAATTAATAATTTTACAAATTAATCAATGTGGGGTCTTAGGAGCAGTATTAGAATGCAAAAAAAAAGTTGTCTGTTTGTACGCGCTAATCTCCGGAACTACCGGACGGATTTGAATAAATCTTTTTTGTTTGATAGCTATTAGGTCTGGGCAACATATATGATACTTTATATCCCGGGAGAATGTACGGTCCCCGCGTGATATACAAATATTTGCGCAACGAAATTGCGGGCACCAACTTGTTAATTATAAAATTGCACAGTTAAAAGAGGTTTTATTTAAAGATAGTGTCGCTTGATATTATAACAGTAACGGGCGCCAGTAGGAATTACTATGTCGTTTGACACGCTAAAAGTATATTTCGAAATTTTTTGATACACTACCTACTTACGAATTAGGTATACGAATTTTTTTTATTTTATTTTAGTGTTTAGTACTATTTAATATAAATATACATATAAGGCCTTAATGTAATTACATCTATCTTATATTATAAATTTTATTGCTCATTGTAAAATAAATATAAACTTTCAGACTGTGGTATACGAATTAATAAGGATTAAGTATAATCAATAGTGGTACTGGCTATTGGCGCCAAGTTTTAATCAATGAAACTGGGACACACCTAAAATAGAAAAAAAACTTCACCATTCAATGCATTTATCAAAAAAGGAAAAGGTATTCATCTATTTAGCGTATCAGGTATCTTGTTTATAAAAACGCATTAGGTGTACTGTACCTCTTTGATAAAAAACTGGACATGTCTACATAGGAACTGATCATAATGAAGTAGGACCAGTCCAAGTATAATAATATTTAGGGACGTACTAAAAATAACATTATTAGAGAATGCTCGGTTACAAGTACAATAATTATTATTGAGTATAAATATTTTTAAGAAAAAAATGAATTATTAGTAATAAACATATAATAAAGAAATCCAGTTACACTGGCTTCTAGTGTGTCGATGTAAATAAGCATAAAAGGTTACTTTAGGAAATGTCAAGTTCTAAACTTTACGGAATGCTTGGACATATAACCAGTTTTATTAGGCTCTAATAAAATTGAAGTAAACGGAAAATGGGAATTGTCTGGATCTGTTGCCAACATAAAACCCACATACCACAGGCTAGAGAGTCCAAAAAAGGTAATAAATTTTGAGGAGAATAAATTTTCCGAGCAGGCCTATCTGCAGTTTCTGCTTCTGCACTGCACATATTTTGAGGATTGGCCACCCGCCAACTTTTCATCAACAAAATTTGATGGCATATGTACATACGAGTATACTAGATACTACCTTTATTGCTAATTGTATTTTCTTTGTTAATTTCTGTGTTGTCTTTTTATGAAGTTTCTGTTTTAAAAACAAAACAAGAAATCATTATTATCTTAGTTCTTATTGCAATGCGAAACATATACTAAAACTATTTGCATTATGTCAACTATTCTCTAAACTTTATTTTAATGTGATACCGGGCCTGTTTTCGTAGCTTACTGATAAAGTTTCTGATATATCTACAACTCTTTAACAGATTCTCCATACATTTGTCAAAAAATTGTGGACAGACAAACCAACGCTTATCAGTAAGCGGTTAAACAGGCCCAAAAGAATTGCATTTTTTTAACACATATCGTTATAACACAGACGTAAAAAAATTAAACCTCAAAATTAATTAAACTAGAACTAATATCATATTTAAACTCTACTAATTTGGAATTGGGTCAAAATTATATTTAACCACCTGGCCTATGAATATTTTTTGGTAAAACAGGTTCGTTAAATTTAGATACTTCATTAAACTGAACATTATACCTTTTTAAAGATAGGCAATTAATTTTATTATTCAGTAGACAATCGTTTTCAAAGTGTGTGGGTTGCGTTTATGCTACTGTAAAAACTAAGAGAAGTTGATACAGATTCTTGAAGACTAAGGGTTTAAAAAATATTGCAATTGATACTGTTAAACTAAGGGACTTAGATTTTGCAAAAAATAAAGGTACCACGCCTATAAATCGGGACTAAAATAATTGTTCAAGGTGCTCTTAGACCTAAAATCCATCCAAAATCTTACCCAGGTGCAATCCACAACCCTTGTCATACTCCGCATGCAGAAAGCAACCAGCTATATACAGTACAGCTTACATTAAGTGCAATAAAACAACAAGTTTCAGTTAATTCTTTATTTACAATAGGGGAAAGGAAGAAAGGACACGCTATTAAATACAAGGTTTTTATTTCAAATTCACATTAAAACTACAGACTATTCTACCTGAATAGTAGTAAGATTAGATATTAAGTCATAATTGATTATATTAATATTAAAAATAAATTAAAAGGAATGCTTACGTTAAACACTTACTTAATGAATATTTTTTTCATTCTTACAGGCACTGGTTGCAAAAGTTTTTTATAATTAACATAAATTACATTAAATAGCGTTAAATGATTTAATATTAATAAGTAAATAAAGGATCGAGAAACAAAATATTTAAGTAAAATGAAAAAATTTTCGTTTAAAATTACCAATTTATTGAATTCGGTGAAATTGTTCGAAAATTAGAAAAACCATTACCAGACATTAAACATTGATAGTTTAAACTTAAACCAAATTCGTAATTTGGAAATATTATTAACTGAATTATGGATCTTTAATTTTACTAAAGACAACCCAGTAAAAATAATAAATATTATGCTTACAAGAAAAGCATTAGAAACAGAAGGTACCAATATGAAAGAGTCACCTTTATGTACTTAGGTCAACATTAATAAATAATATAAAAAATAAACAAAATATATCACAGTTACGTCTAAAATGCAAAAATATTAAAGTGGTCTATTGGAATATGATAAACAATATTTTGTACTATACTGTGCGGCATAATACCTTCAGTAAGGTATCTCTGAAATTAAAAATCTATTAACTTAATTTTAGTCACGGTTTAGTTTGTAAGTAGCTAGCTTATAAGAGACTGGGTAACTTACAGATGTTCAAAATGACCAAAGATTATGAAATTTAGAATGTCCTGATGGAACTTTTTTGATCTTTAAAAAAATCTGGTTTCCCCAGAAAATTGATCTTTCTTGAAATCTGTAAGTAAATGTTAACAATAATATCCATATCGAGACGCGGTTACAGCTTGAACCAACACGAATGTGCCACGCAACAAACCTTTTATTTGATGCTTGGTACACAAGCATCCTTCGACCGGACTAAAATAGTTACCGTTGACCACGGATGCCAGTATCTACGAATCAGCCATATCTGTTTAGGATACTTAGAACTTTACAAAACCTCAAGCACATCCGGCGCACGAATGATCAAACCCAACCAATAAACGGAAACATTGAAAAATTTAATTGCGGGGAGAATACATCATTTGTATTTTTTTACTTTTATTTTTTCAAAATTTGGCGTGTTCAGATTCTTATGATACCGGAATTCGTAATCCAGGTAGTATTGTAGCCGGCGTCCAGCTTACCGCGCCGCAATTGTGGAGTACTGTACCTGAAGAGCGTTTTTCGCCGAGACGGGCGTAGAGGAGGCGCGTGGACCGACTCGCTGCCGCCGCGACGTTAGTGACAGTGCGAATGCGCAACAAACATGGGAGAAAACAACACAAGTTAAGGCACACTCTAACAGTACATTTATTTCAATGGCTCGGGAACCAAGAGTAAATCAGGATGCCCATTTAAAACCAGTTGCGAGCTCATATTTTAAATTTAATTTTTTTAGAGTACGAAATAAAAGATATAATGCATAATGAATGGACAACCCGAAATATTATTATTCACTAATACAAGCTGGTAAAGCCGTATAAGTAAATAATATCGACTCTTGGTGTTGTTTACGAATCCAAATCTTTACAAATGTTGGTAAAATTAAAACAGATAAATGAGATCGTTGACGCCATTTCAAATAATTGTACTGACTACGCTTGATGTACTTCAAACAAAATTAGTACACAAGACAAAATAAAACTCAAATGCAAATAAAAATCTATTAGCTTTGCAATGCATAATGCTATGTATATGCTTTAACCTCCAGCATAGATGCAGAATGATAAAATTGAAGCAACCATTACAAAGTTGCAAAATGAACATTGTTCAGGCTTGTCATGACCAAGTTTTAAGCACGAATTTACAGCTAGCTTCCTGTATAATTGGACGATTTATTTCACACAAGCTGCCTAACCAACTGCATAAATAAATAATAGATATTAATAGAATGCTACAAATGCACTCTGCTCTTTTCGTATGAAAAGCAAAAAGCTGCTCAACATTTTATGCATAGTAATTATGTAATGTAATGAGATAAATAGTAAGTCTTTTTGTAGGAACAGATGAGATTTAATATGACACTAAGCACGTGTTTTTTGTGCACGGTCATTCAATGTAGGCTCTTAAAAATAATATCACAGATAAATCATAATACATAATATCCTAATACAGTCTTTAGAATTACATAATAGCGTCAATAGGCTAAACTTTTTAAATAAATAAAATACTATAATTAAAATTGGTTGCATAAATAAAATGTATAAAAATCAAAATGAGGGCCAAACCAAGGAAGTGCCAGCTACAGACCAAACAAAAACTCAAAAATATTTCATGCAAATCTAAAAAGCAAACAATACTCATAACCTCTTGCATGTACCCTTCCTACTTTGTCTATTAAACTACTGTAAATTTTACTGTAAGTCGTAAAAACACAATGATAGTGACTGTGAAGGACGGAACTGTTGACTATGAATCGAATTCAATGCATACTGGAATATTTCGTGATAATACAAATCGCATACGTGTATATGTAAACATAGTTAGTAACATTTGCAAATAGGAACGTTTAAGCTCAGATGTAAACGACGTAGGGATAGGTGAACTGGAAGGGTGACACGCAAGAGAAATGGTAACTCTTTCCAAAGCCCGAGAAGTGTGAGCGCGACGGCGGCAACTCCACGTATAGGTCCGTAGCTGGGCCCCGGCTGGCCCTCGTCACGGCCCCCGGCCGTCCGCCCCACCGGACCACCTCGCTGCCTCGCGACCGCATCTGGGATACCGTGCCTTCGCTCCCGCTAGAGAGACTCCGACGAGAACGTTCGGACCGAGTGTCGAAACTCAGCACGCTCTCTGAGCACCGCCACGACTTCGGCAGAGTCTCGCTCATTCTACAGGGCGAGATGTTGTCTTTGCTTTTAGAATTTCGAAATATTATATCGTAGTATACGCGAGGTTGAGGTAGAGCGATGAGAGCACATCGGTCTACGTCCACGTGTTTCACGAGAAGAGTTTTGTCGAGAAGGCTCGGTGCGCTTCGATGCGGTCGCGACGCAGGCCTAGGTGACCGGAAGGGTACCGGTTCGGCCGAGCGCGCGCGGGGCTAGCCTACCTGAGAACCCAGCGACGTCACCCCAAGCCTCACCCCCACTCGGGAAGACGCTATAGATGTCCCCAGAGATGTAAGAGATTCGCGCGAGTTGGAGCGACGTATGGGTGTAGCGCGACCGTTGCTGCTATGGATCGCACATGTACCGGGCTTGCGATTCGACGGCGATCGGGAAACTTTTGATATCGGAGCGAAAAGACCGAAGCGCGGTGAACACTCGAAGTACCTTAAAAATGTAACCGTTATATATATTATGTCCTTTATAAAGCATGATTTAATCAAGTTTACTTAAAACAAACCACTGTTAACTTTACCTCTTGCCATCAACGGAGCCATCATTCTTTCCCAAAGGATCATCTAATTCTACACCGGCCCAGACTCCAGCAGCGAATTCTGTAGCGCCCATGTAACGCAAAGTACCAGCTTTGCTTCCTCGGCTGCTCGAGACTATAACCCGATCACCAATACGAACTTCTCCGTTTGTTGTTGTTGAAATAGAAGCGTCTACAATACAAAAAAATTACAATATCATTACTGTAACAATAGTTAAATACAATAAAATATTTATACTACTTACTCATTTTACTGCTGACCATACTTCGTACGCTGCCGTTTGGTGAAAGCGTACGCCTAGGCCTGGCGGATCCTGAGGGTGGTCTTTCGAAAACGCTCCCCGCATCAGACGAGGGGGAAGCATCGTGTGGTGCATGAACAACCAGAGGTTCACGAGTCAAACGTGTTAGACGAGAAAATACTCCACGCTTTTCTGGACACTGAAAATATCGATGACCCGCTACTGATCCATCATTTTTACCTAAAAATATTTAAATTATGAATTTTCTGCTAACCGCTGATAAAAACATGGTTTGTAGCTAGCTATAGTTACCGATGGGATCATCGAGTACGATTCCAGCCCAGTCTCCAGGCGCAAACTGTGTTTCGCCGATGTAAGCGATCTGACCGGGCTTTGTACCCCCCACCCAAACGCGGTCTCCGATGATAAAACTGTCGGTGTCCTCTGTTAGTACGACGCTGTGATCTGTAAGATTACACATTTAGCTTATCGTTTCAGCGATCACATTAATCCAAAGTGAAATTTTACTATTTGAAAGTAAGTTTCTACTCTGTGATTGTAATTTATAACTAGTTGAATATGGATATCCTGGCTGCATTCTCTATTCTTGGCACATATTTACGTTGCACACATGACTCGAATACAACTAATGCAAGTGCAACGACCATACATTTTTTACAAATCGCTTTCAATTTCCCGCTAGCGCTACATTCTACACGATACGTAAACGTTATCTGATGACAAACTGCAGTTGACTCTATAATGTAAAGTGACTTATCCTAACGTTTTGCATTCCATTGCGTGCATTTCACGGATACCACACCTAAGCTGGATCGTAAAGCTCACACATAAGGCAACAATAAAAACAGTGCGTGACTTGCAAACGATAATGGTAACAGTGAACCGATTAATGAATTTTCAAATTGCTCTGCAACAACATTTACCGGTTTTGAAAATTTTATTGAATTATGACATGCAAAGTGTAATTTGACGGCATTTCGACTTCCAACATGAAATGTGAAAATGTAACTTGCGTAATGCTTTGTTGCAGAACAGATTGACAACAGTGCAAAACCACATGTACAATCAGAGAAGTTGAAACAAATGCAAATCGTGGATCTAAGTAGTTTGGTCGGGTTATGCCAAACTTAGCCAACAGATCACGGCTTACATGGAATTGACATATTCCGACCAAATTACGCACGTCCATCAACTGGCTCTTCAATTTCCACCACTATACATTTTGGTCAGGAGTTTACCTCAGTCGTTGGCAGACTAGGCCTTGCTGTTTGGTCGGTTTTGGGCCTTACCTGAGGAGCGTCGGAGGCCGGCCTCGCTGAGCCGCCGCGGATGCTTCTCCCAGAGCGCTTCCATCGACATGACGCTCGACCTGCTGCTCGCTGCGACACATGTCAGTGACACACACAACATTAGCCACTACTAAATAGCACACACGAGCATATTCAACGTTAAGAAAAATCGGGAAAATGGACCTCAACACTAATGAGATGATATTCGTTGTACAGAAATTAAGAAAAATCATTTATTAAACGAGAAGGTCGCGCAATGTTAGCGAAGGTAAAATATGAATTATCGTACTCTTGAAACAATAGCGTTAATTAATACATTAATATTAATTGACAGCAAAGTGAGGCGGTAATTCTGCTACTCGTATACAAAAGGAAGGTTGGACAAAAGTTACATTTTGTTAACGAGCTCTACCTTGTTAGACGTTACTTGCATTCATCAATTGTTATGTTTTACTGACTTGTTTTAGCGGGGGTTTTATTGTTATCGTTTGGTTATTTAATATTCATGCATATAGATCATTTTTTACCGAGCGTTTTACCTAGATTCATTAGCTTATTATATTAATTGGGTAAAAGTTGCAATATTATTTCATAATCTGGAGCTCTGTTAGGTGCTATAGTAGTAGTGGCTGATTACCCGCATCCTGATGATACCACCACCTGGTTGAACGGTTACTTAGCTAATTATCTACCATCACCGATGTTCACTTACTAGAGGCCCTGCGGCGAGATCGCGGTCTATCCGGCAGACTGCAGGTGACTTCGTCCTCTTCGATTAAATCTGCTCCGTGATGAATTCAAAAATACGTAAAGTAATGGGTAACGTTCTATATACAGAGAAGATGTGCGATTTGCGTGTACAAACAATCAAAAGCAAAGTCATGCTTCACGTTCGCATGCGATGAAAACGTTCGATAGTGCACATCATAGTGATGATTGATTCGCACCGAGACGAAACTCACCTGACAAATGTTTTCGCGACGAGTCCTCCGACAATTTCCGGGGCGTTTCCGACGTGCTTCCGTCTATGACAACAAAAATAAAAACATATAAAGCAGAATGAATTGAATCATGCAAAATATTTAAAAATATGTATGGAATATTACTAAACACCATTTAACAATAAACCAATGGAAACAATGTGTGGGGGCGACAATAGAGGTGAAAAATATTAAATAACTTATTGATGACAAAACATTTCAGACAAGAGTACAGCTTACTATCTCTCTAACTCTAACAACTTCTGAAGTCCCTTATGGAAAATATTGAAAATATTAATGTAATCTATAATTTTGATTTTTCACAATTTAGAGGATGTTTTTTTCAAGCAAGTCACGCGGTAATCTGAACTTTAATCTCCGCCCACACTAAAGTTTTTATCACGAAAACTTTTGCTGAAGTTAAACTTACAGTTGGAATCGTAGAGAGACTTGAGTACTAAGAACAGAAGCAACTTGAAACACAATAAGCCGGCTTTTCCCGACGTGTGTCCGGCACAGTTCGCTTGATCTGATTAATCACATGCGACAACTGCGCAATGGGTTGGCCTTGCCAAAGCGCGTGGGTCTGATAATCATAACTCTGATGTAAAGCTCCGAGATTCATCGTCCCTTCGCACCCACATGCCCAACTTGAGGTATGCGGAAGAAAGGGACAGACTGAATAACCTTTCATTGAGCAATTAAAACTGATCGAATATCAGCGCTGCTAAGGTCTAGAAAATCCCTCAACCTCGTGATTATGTAAAATGCTCATCGATTATGTTTATGGAAAATCCACAACGACATGACCTTAGCTTTACAGAATGTATGACTTGCTCGCTATACGAACTTCCAAAAGGGATAAGTTTTATTTCTCCACTCAAGGTAAGAGGATAATTATAACGTCGATTTAAAGCACTTTATTAAATTACTGGATATTCACTTATGGTGGAAATATTAAGTAAAATATGCATAGGTCTACGTCGACCGCTGCAATTTTAATATTACAGGGTGCAGTGGACTGAACCATTTCAAGTGAATAACCCACTCTGACAGTTGCTAATATTCTCAGGAAGCTCGTGTGTTATAGAAAATCAATAAGTCGCATTCAGAAAGATGGCATTAAATTAAGTGCATATGCAATGTTTGATAACGTCACGTTGTAATTTTTTTTTCAGAGCAAACATTTGCAAGACTAAAGTCACTATTCCCTGTTCCTTGAAAGATCACTTCACAATGTTATTATAAATTAAAATTACGCCAAATGTATAGATCATACTCAATACTCCAAGACAATAAATTTCTATCATCAAGATACATCAAACGAAGTTAATTATATTCAATTGTAGTTAAGTAAACATAAGGTTACATTAATCGACCGTGCAGTGTATCAAAATTTGGTTCGATTGGACCTGACAGCAAGCCACATAATTTCGTCTCTAATTTACATTATGGGCCAATTTTAAGAGTCTTTATGATTGTCTAGATTCGCTTATGATGATGTAATCACGTGCTCGTATGTACCGCCATTATTTATCCATTTTATTAACAACTCCACCAGGTACGACCAAAGTAAGAAACGCGTTTAGGGATCCGCAAAAAGTATCGATACCTGAGTAGTATCGATACTTTCGTTGCGATACCTAGTATTTTTGTACTCGAT
>JAOTAV010091011.1:0-11478 GCA_026546445.1 Cyclargus thomasi | reverse complement strand
TTTAGGGGGATGAAAAATAGATGTTGGCTGATTCTCATAGATACCGGATAAGCACAAAAAATTTCATCAAAATCGGTGAAGCCGTTTTGGAGGAGTGCGGCAACGAAAACTGTGGCACGAGAATTTTATATATTAGATTATTCCAAAAGTATGGCTTATCTTTCAATATATTAAGTTAAAAGTAGTACAGAATAATTATTTAGTATAGTTTTATAATAAACTGTTTTTTTTAATTCTAGATACAACATGCCCTGTGATGCCATTACGTTATATAGAATGATGTTCTAGGAAAATCAACCATAAATAAAAGAGATTATGGGATGCTGATGGGTTATAATTTATAAATAATTACACTGTTTAGCACGAGTTTCAAAGGTGGTTCATTATATAATTGTGTGGAATTTCCTCACTCAATGATTGATTAAACTATGTTTTGCGAAACCGTGAATTCAAATTGGTTATTAATCTTTTTGACAGACTTTCAATAAAGGAATTTATAACATTACAGTTGTTAGAGATTGCACACCTTTCACACCTGATTCTCAGACCTACTTGCGAGTATCTTACGCCGGTCCTTCTCGCCGGGTTAGTTCCCGAAACGGTGGTAGGAACCATAGTCTTAACGTTCAGAAAGTGGACTTAAAGTACTTATTTTGAATAAAAAGATTTTGATTTTGATTTTGACTGAAAACGCATATAAAATTTTGTAGAAATTAGAGTTTCGGAGTGAGGTTCTAATTCTTGTATCAGAATACTAGTAGTATTCTGATACGAGAATTTTTAAACTTATTGTTTTATACCTATTCGATAAACAACTGCAGCATGTTTTGTTAAAAAAAATTTAGCTATGTTATTATGGGCTTACTTTACATTTTAATCATCAGTGTTGAACGTAAAATTTTTCTTTAGTATTTCTATATACCCTCTATCTTGATCTGACAAATTTGATAACATTTGATAGAATACCTAAAAATTACTTTTTTTCTAACCCACTAACTTAGAAATCAGACTTTTAGACAACCTACACTGGCTTATATTGATGCGCTCGAGTAAATCCAAAACTCCCCTCTTGGGCTCCCCGACTAATTATTATTACCTTAGATGTTGACGTCTATTGCTAGTCATAATTAATAATAACTGTACTCCCGAATGTGGCGAATGCGTTTGTCCGAAATAACTTAAATGGTAGTGGGTAGTGGGTGCACCGCGAAAGTAAGCGGCGTGGACCGGTCCGCGAAGGCCAACCGGCGGCGCGCGCGCAGATCACGCCCTAACTCACGGGAGGTAGCGTTTGAGGTGATAAATACAGGACCTAATTAACACAATAGGCTTATTAGCCCTGCAGCCTAGGTGACGATCGGAAGGGAGCGTTAAAATGGTGTCATCACATAGGAGGAAGCGTTTCAGGTAATCAATACTGGGCCTGATTAACTCTATCCATACCTTCATACTAATATTGTAAATGGAAAAGTTTGTTTGTCTGTTGCCTCTTCCCGCCCAAAACTCTGAACCGATTTCGCTGATATTTGGTTTGGACTTACTTTAAGTCCTGAGGACATAGGGTACTTTTTATGATGGAAAAATGGACGGTTCCCGAGTGAAAAACTTATTTTGATTTGAAATTACAACTCCGTTGCGTACGCCATCAAGCAGATTTATAATTAGGCTGTCGCCTAGGGCGCGGGGAGTGAGCGCTAAAACGGTGTCATCGCATGCCATAGCCAGTTAAATTGAAAAAGCTTTAGTTGGTGATTAGCCCAGGGTGGTCACAACACTTGATCAGTCTTTGGATGAATTCAGGAGTTATACTTTTTAACGGCACATTAAAATATTTCAACTATCAAACGTGAAATGACTAAACATCCTGAAATAAGTATGTAAATATTACCATATATTCGGAACATATTAGTGGAAAGAAGCTATTTATTATTACTGGTGGTCGCCCTGTGGCCGAAATTCAACCATAAGTATTTAAATCTATCATGTAGAGGAGCTTCAAAAAAATATAATCTATTCTCAATTGAATCACAGACAGGAATTTGGCAAAAAGTTCTTGTTACCAAGCCATTGAATTTTATTAAAAAAAACATAGATTTCAACCACATACAAATATGCAAGATTAAAGGATATTTTAAAGTAATATTTGTATTCCACGCCTTTCCTATCAACTATAAGAAATTTCATGCTTTTACACATACGCGTCTTTCGTAAAAAGGGGTCTAAGTTTTCCGTTCGTGTATTAAAATATAGATTTTCATTATTGTGATAGTAAAACTGCTGGTCTTGGTAGTTGTAGTAATGATGTAAGTAATCAGAGCCTATAATTTTGGATGTCCATATATAGAGCACGAACCTTCAACGCTTCGCTGGGCATAATTACCTCATGATGAAGACCTTGATTTTTTGTCTCTATCTACCATATCCTTTAAGCAAAAGATAGATATAAAATAAATTTCAAGATTTATAGTCTTTTGTTATGAATAAAAAGTTTCTAATTTATATAGGTACTATGGTGTTGACGTTTATGAGTCTGATAGAGATATTCATAATATATTTACCCGACTGCGCCAGAAGGCGGGTTGTGTTTTTCGAGAGTATATTTACATGTATGTATAATATGTATAATTGTTTGGCACGCAAAATATAAATAAGACAAAATGGCGGATTTTCGGCGCCAAATTCAAATGTTGCATTGTTGAAATGCAACGGTTCCTGCAGTCGGGTTTTTTGTTTTTGGAAATTGAGCTTGTTTATTAGATTTTCTGCTATTAGTTGAATTTAAGCAATTATGTTAATTGCTAAGTAACTCAAAATGCTATCAGCTGATCGCTTGGTCCATCGCTAAAAGCGCAGAATGCCGTGGCAAAAACGCATACTGCACCACTCCTACCACCGAAACACGCGTTAGTTCTCTCGCTCTAACATCATATAATTATGTATTACCGTCTCTCTTTTACTTAGGTTTTATTGGAAAAGTATCGGACATGTTAGTAAATAAGATTGCAGACGCGGTGACCCCGACATCGGTCTGACTTTAACGATTTTATCTTGATCGTTGAAATTATTCCATCTCGTGCAATCTAGAGTAATCTTGATGCTTGACAAATGGCTTGACCGTTTCGTATTTTAAAAGTCTCCTCTAGATGACAATCTCTAAGATGCATTATATATTTCAATCACTCATATATACTTCAATCAATCACTCATCAAAATGTTTATGGATATTTGGTCTTAAGCCTTTTACACCACTTTCTTATATGTATTGGATAGCCGAGCCACCACTATTCGACAGAATCTCTATATATCGTCAGTCTACTAAGTTATCGATAGCCTAAACGGCACTTATCAGGAAGTGGTGATACGAGACTAAATAGAGTCTCTAGATTTTGTGTAAGCTAGTATTATGTATAAAATATTAGTAACAAAACCGTTCATATCAATTCTAGGTCGATTTCAAGAAAGGCTAAGCACTCAGCATCAAATAATAGACCGTTTTGCAAGACGAGCGAACAATTACAAATCATATTCCAAAACTTTTGCACAATTACATTACAAATGTAAAGAGTGACTATTTCAAAACCCGTCGTTTAAAAATTCGCCCAAAAATGGTGATTTATATTGATATCATTATCAAACAGTTAATTACAAATATTTGTTATTACTAATTATAAATTAACGGTTAATTAATAAAAATTGCATTGCCATTTAGAACCTTGGATTCTTTAAATAAAAGTGATAAATGCAAACAAATCTTATTATAATTAATTATTACGTGATTATTATTGATAATTGTTGTAATTATGTTCATATTGGAATCTCTAGAGCCATAAATAGTCAGCATACCTTAAAGTGACCATGTTCAGTCATCAGCAGAAACACATCATCAAAGAGTTCTTCTTCTATTTTAAAATATTAAGGGCCTGTTTCACCGGGTTACAGATAGTCTATTTATTTGACAGATACAACTTTTTTTGACAGATGTCGTATGGAGAATCTGTCAAAAAAGTTGTGGATAGACTAACGGAAACTTTAACAGTAAGCGGTGAAACAGGCCCTAATCTCGTGTCACAAGGTTAGTTACTTTTCACGCCCAAAACGGCTTTGCAGATTTTTTAAAAAATTTGATATGTATATTCTACTGAAAGGGTCGAGAGATTAAGGCGTGAAAGAGTCACAACAGACCTACTGGTCTGAGAAACGGCTAGCATATTTTGTTTTTTCATACCAATAAATAAATTTATACGACAAAAACGAAGTTGCCGGGCAGCTAAGATACAAATATATTCCTTCCTATAACATTTGTTATAGAGATTCATTTAATAATAGAGATTAGAGTAAAAAAAACTCTTTTTTTCATATAAAAAGTGGAAGCGAAATCCGAAATCTTGCTTATTACAATGTACTTTAATACCCAGTTAACAGCGGTAAGGTTTACAAGGTAAATGTACCCAACACGTATTATTTGTTCATTATTCGTGGTTACGTACAGACAAACAACCCGACCAAAATATCCGGTTTACATAAAAAGTGAAACAAGCGTTTACAAAAAACACAAAAACACAAGTCATGAATCCCGAGCTTCTCCAAAACAAAGTTTAGAACGATAAAGTAATATATTTGTTGTTATGTGTAGATTTATATTATTCTCAATTAATAAACTTTTATTTAAATGACCTACTCAAGTGTGTTTGTCTAAAACTAAAAATTTTGTGTGTGTCTGTTGGTGTGTTTGGCTTAAATCACCAAACAGTTTTTAAGAAACTTTCTATCAGAAGTCTTTCATTAAGTTTAAGATATAAGGATGGACATGGGATACACAATTATGACGAAATGTGCAATAATGTAAAAGTTTTTTAACGCTTCTTCTCGTCTAAAAGACGCTTAAATAACACCTGTCAGTTGTAAAACAACTGACGGAGCCAAACTGTGTCACAAGTGTGTTAAAATATAATTAATTATACGTTACGATAAGTCACGTTATTAATACTGTGAATAATTTTTGAAAACCTTACGTTGGTTATGACATACATTTCGAAGAGAACAAGCACGTTTGGCATTGCGTGAAAATTGGTTCACATTGATAGCATGTGACATAACAATATTATGTCAATATATGCAATATCTTTAATAACGTATAATAAAAATCATCAACTTTACAATAGTTGCTAAGTAGGCAGTAGCGTTACGCTTTGGCTCTAGACAAAACTTAAAAAAATATAGCAGCACTATAGTAAAGAAAAAATTTTGAAAATCGATTTACAAACAGTGGAGCTATGGTTGAACATACATAAAAAATATATCCACAGCAACATATAACCTCCTCGTTTTTGGAAGTCGGTTAAAAAGACTTTTTCTCTGGATAAAAATTGTTTGTTATTTCGCATCTTCAGTGAACGAATGTTGAATGAAAGAAACAGACAGGTCACGGAACAAAAGAATCGGTGAATCATAAAATGTTTGTCCGTTGTAAAAGTGAGGTCATTTAAAAAAAAGACTTGCACCTGCTTAATACAGGGGTCGCCCACACACACATTCAAAATGCTTGTGTGAATATGCAAAAGATTAAAGTGATTATAGGCTCGAGTGAGGATTTGAAGCCTTAAAGCAGGCAACACCTAAAACATTAGGTAATTTGTAAAAAATAGCAGTATGTTCCCACATTTTTTTTCCAAAGTAAGTAAAAACTTATTAAATGTATAACATATTCCACAAAAATAGAAGTCTCAAAACAGTTTTGATTAGATTAAAACAGTTTGTATTTTTAACTGTGTGTTTTTTAAGAATATTGCGTACATATAGTCCATTTTTTTCCAAAAAAAAAAACGTTCCATTTCGCATGGAACTTTTTCTTCAAATCTGGCTAACACGTGAGTAAAATACTTTTTTGCCGGCGAAATTAATATTGATGTCGAAATGAAATGCAAATGTAAACCTGTTCTACCACATTTTGTGGAAGGTTCGGTTGTTTTGCTCCGGACTCAACCAAATTATACGTGCGAAATCTCCTGGGATGTACAATCACGAATTGTTTCGACCTTATGATTATCGCGGTAAGATTGAAAATTGATCTGCATGTACGGTAAGTGACTCATGTGAGCTTAAAGCTCGCAACAATGTTGCAAAAACTGATTGCTGATTAAATCTCATCTGAAGATTATAATAGAATGAGCTACATGAATGAGTCAAGTAAATAAAATATTTTTTTAATAAACAATTTTTTTCGCCCTACTATTTTTTTTCCTAGAATCATTTTCAGTATTAGTCTTATATTTTTTCAGGGTTAATTCAAATAAGAGATTCAGACAAGAAAATATTCTGTTATTTCGTCGCATGTACCCTTATATATGTAACATTAGGGTACATGTGACAAAAGTATATTTGGTATATTAATCGTATGGCGTCCCAAATAAGCCTTTTCAAATAAATTGAAGACTGTCTGAAGTAGGTTCAGCATCAACATTCCTCTGTGACACCGCTGAGGTCATTAAAATCCTGATCAGGCGACCTTTCACCTTTCAAAACCAGTTCTTGGAATATTAAGGAGATTACGTCAATAATCTAGCCTATTGTAAAATAAAAAGGTCAATTTTAAAATAATCATTTCAAGCACCCAATGCATTAACTTTTTTCGTTTCTGATTTTTTTATTATATAAGATAATATTCTAAAATTATTAAATTATAATTAGGCACACAACAAAAAACATTATGAAAATATTTATATAGCACTACCTTTGTGCTAGTGGCTCCGAACAATTTTATATAACCACTTATTATCATAACTTATTCAGATTTTAAATATAAAAGAAAAGAAACATCATTTCATCTAAATAATTAAGAAAATGATTTGAAATTGTTTGTTGGTTAAAAACTAACAATAAATGTATTAAAGGATTTAGCTAGAACAAGCTGCTGTATCGTTGATGTCTTTCCCTAAGACGGTCGCTAAAAGATGGCTTTGTACTGTTTCTATCTTGAACATATTAATAGTTTTTTTTTCTAAATAATTCCTTTAAATGTCTTATAAATAATTTTTATAGCATAGTATACTGTATTCAATGCAACCTATGGTATTAAAATTCTAACAAGTGCACTATTGTCAAACAATAACAATAAAACGCCGTTAAATTCAAATCAACTGTCATTCGACATCACAGATTATCACCGAAATCCCACAAATTAAAAAAACAAACCTTTTTAAAAAGTCACACTAAATACTGGCACAAAATCCTTAACCACTGGCACTGAATTCAAAAATGGAACGTAACGTTCGAATTTCGAAGCGGTTGGGTCCGCGGCGCGCGCACGAGTGGCGGCGGTCACGTGCGCTCGCTCGCTCGTCGCAGGTAACCCGGCTAAGTTGGGGAGCCACTTACCTGTTTCCCAAAATTTCTCGTGTCCATTACATGAATTATTGTAATTGGATAATTTTTCGCTCAAAATATATAATGAATTGATTTCTAAATGGCATTAATTATTATTTTTATATTATTATTATTATTATAGGTATAATGATTGATCAGATTGGATTAATTAAACTTGTTTTTATTGATTACATTAATTTATCTAAATATAATTACTTCCTTTAAAATCACCTTAGCAATATTAAAGACGCCAAAATTATTTATCTTAAACTTATTTGCGTAGTGATAAAGTAAATTTAAACACAAATAATAAAGTTATTTTTTAGTGCTGGCTAATTCTATAAATAAAAGACACGGAAAATAATTAACGATTAGTGAATGTACGACTAAATGTGCTCAAGGACAGTGAAACAACTAGTATGAAGTATTCCGGTAGCTGTCATGACTACTATTAGAATTCAATCCTTCATCTGTAGGCTATGTTTAGAAGGCTACAATCAGGCTGTACATTCTACAATGTATAATGGGGGAAATCGAAAGAGACTCATTTGACGGAACTACGTCATTTGGTAGGAATATGCCATTTCCATATAACTTGTGATCTGTCGGTTGAGTTTGACATAACCCGAACAAATAACTTAGATCCACTATCTGTATCTGTCTGAACTTTGTATCTGATACATTACATTTCCTCATAATTCATAAATATATTTAAACAGACTTCAACTAATCAAGGGTGGCTGTCCCTTTATGTCCTGTGACGTTTTTAATATTCCAGAAAGCTGTATAAATATTTTTATGAAAAAGGGGGTTAATGATTATAATTTTTAGTATTTTAATTTGTTTTATTTTTCCTATTCCTTTTGCCTAAAGGTGTGAGCAAACTATGCCGGGGCGCAGCGTGCCGGGTCTCAGCGGAAAAATACGCCTTCATACAAATTGTATGAAGACGCTATCGCACACCTAGATGAAGCGTGTCAGACCTCAGGGACCTTATAGTAGGAAATTGAAATTATAGAATAAAATTTAATAAAACATCTTAGAAAGATAATAAAGACAGTGTATATAAACGTTCAATTTTTATTTAGTTTTAACCACGTAGAAATACTGGAAAATTTTCGGTAGAAGCTAAAACACGGTTTAGTAGATTTTAGCACAAATAGTAGCATATAGCAACATTTATAGCCCGTCAACAGTGTGCTTTAGCGCATTTTGCGCAGCGCTGAGCGCCGGCCTGGCACGGCCCGGCAGGCTCCGTCAAAGTGGACGCTTAACTTAATCGTACATAAAACAAGGTTTGTAACGAACTTGCAGCTCTTCTGATGTTACAAGTACGATATAAACTGGTAAATGAGTAATAAGTGACGGCAGCAACTTTCCATCAAGTGACTCGTTTCCTCGTTTGCCCTTTATTTCATAAAAAAATACAACTCTAGTTCCTCGTTTTAGTCGGATTCAGAAACTTCCCACGTTATTATTGGTCAACGCCAGGATACTCGACAGGCATTGGCTATTGCGAGAAACTAATATGAGTCTAAATTACGAAGGTACGTTATTGTCAAAAACTACTTCCTACTACCATTGAAGTTTTTTTTTATTTTATGTAGGAGCCAAGCGAGCCGACGGGTTACCTGATGGAAAGCAACTGCCGACGCTCATGGACACTCGTAACGTCCGAAGAGACGCAAGTGCGTTGCCGGCCTTTTATTAAGGAATAGGAAATGGGAATAGGGATTAGGGAGGTATAGGGGGATTAGGGAAGTTGAGATGGAACAGAGCACAACGCCGTTTCACGACAGTTTTCTGTGGCATCGCTCCGGTCGAGCTGGCCCATTCGTGCTGAAGAAAGGCTCTCTTAGGTAATCTTTATATTAGGTTTTTTGTACCAAGGATTGACCTTATATAATATAGTTGTTAATGTCAGTCCATCAAGCTTCGGACTTTAATGTATATAATAATAAAGTATAAAATGTATATTATATGTGTAAATTTTATGAATATATTATTCTATGTTATTGTTTTTTTGTTTTTTTTTTTTATATTATTATTATTATTATTATTTCTTTTTTTGTACTGTCTACCTTTGGAGACCCGAACCTATTATTATTACCTCCTCGTTTTCGGAAGCGGATTAAAAGTATAGACTATATTGTATATTGTCTATACTTTTAAATACGAGTTTTAGCTATTTAAATTGTCAGGGTTATATCAGGCGAAGCGCCGGCAGGTAATCTCTTATCTGCCGAATACGTGGAACTTGTGATTGTGATCCCGCGTGTTGGAGCGTTGGGAACATAAATTATTTTACAGCGATTTATCGCTAACATTAAAAACACGTTTCGTTTTGCCATACGATCTGCTTATCTATAATTATTTGTTTAAATGTTTTTGAAAAAGATTTAATAATGTAGACAGTGAGGGAGGAATAGTTTTTTTGCAGCAAACATAGAATAAAAGAAACCTACGTAGGTAAGCTTTCTCGTAAGACTATTCACACGAACTGAGCCGCGCGGGATGCCTCGTGTCACATTTCACAGTCAAAACGGCTGTTCCAATTTTCGCCAACTTTTCCAGTAATAACTCAGAAAATAGTTTACTGTCTGGGAAACAGCCATCATTTATTTTTCATAACCCTAATTGTTTTAAGGTGTGTTCAATCTTGACCGTTTACATTCACGCCCAATGAAATGGGTACGGAACTGCTAGATTTATTATAAAATTATGATAGCTACATACTTTGTACACGACGAGATATATTTTTTAATTGATCTATTATTTTTGTTATGTATTCTATGTCAACAGCAATAATAAATGTAAGTATTCGAGTCCGTTCGAGAGTCATTAGATTTATTGTACTATTAACAAGATATCTACACATTTAATCAAATTATCATAGGATAAAAATATGAATATAATGTTCTGTACAGGATATAGTAAAGCTAGAATGTTGTGACTTGCTTATCTACAAAAGAAACTTCCCCGGAACTTCTATGCGGCGAATCGCGCAAAAACCCAAGCCCAGCTAATGTCAGACGTTTGCCATTTTATAAAAGCGGTAATTTTTCATTTTTATGATAACATATACAGTAAGGTTTCTTACCTTACTGTATATGTTATCATAAAACCAACAGCCATGGGGCTTTTTCCTTGTTACTTAAAGAGATATTAAGGTCTGATAGACTGTCAAACTTTCTGAACATCTTCATACCAAAAAAAGTCATGTTTTTTTAATTTTTTGAAACAAATTGACATATAACGTCTTAAATTCTATACTTAAGTCTAACTCCTTTTGGATATAAATTGAATTGTTCGAAAAACAGTTGCATTTAACTTAACAGACATTATTCATAAAAGGTCATATCCTGAAGATGCTCAGGAGCTCACGAAAACGCGCTTCGAGGTTTGCCTTTTTTTAAACCCCTTTACTTTCCTAAAAATCATATTAATTTACTGAATACGAAGCCATGGATATCCGTAATATGACGCCTGATTCTATAAACTATTTAAAATAGTACCTACAAAAATAATTGTATCATGCTGATGATAATGAGTAGCATCTGGTGAGAATAAGAAAGTGACATGAAGACAAGTGGAAAGGTCAGCACAGGAAGTGGCAAGTGGGGCGGCCGCTCGCCTGTGACGGCTACCGACACCATCAGACACACACACTCATACATACTCACACTATCATTCATATACGTGTGTCGTTGTATAAATATGACTAGGGTGGAAAAAGCTAAATTGTGTCAGGTGCTGCCCCGTTGTCAATGGGCGAGGCATATGCCAGATTAGACCTAGCTTCTATGAAACCGAAACTATTATTATTAATAAGATTCATCTTTGACTACGGTCGAGGAAATTTTGAACTAAACTTAAAATTCGTTTCAATTCAGCAATTCTTTTACGCAAGTCTTGTGAATGGAATAAATTAAAAAAAAATAATGGAATGCACAACAAATGGTTCGTAAACAAAAAGGTAACAAAGCTTCCACAGACTACAGAGTTTCCGTTTACCTGCTCAATGGGAGGATGTTGCTCCTGTACCGATCGTGACGCTCTGTTTATTTTACCTTAACCTTCAACATAATACTGATGTATACAGTAGTTTAGTTACAG
>JAOTAV010091000.1:0-11480 GCA_026546445.1 Cyclargus thomasi | reverse complement strand
AATATTCGATATTCTACCATTATCACACATTAAAAACCGAAATAACACAAATTTAACAAAAAATACAAAACACACAATGTCACTTTCTGAAATCCCCGCCAAAACTCTTCATCTTCTTTTATCTTATCTTCTTTTTATGGCACTACGCGATATAACCATGGCCAGTGTCGAGTTAAGGCGGGAAATCAATTTTCTTGGTCAAATAATTTTAGCAACGTTGCAATATTTTGTCAAGTCTAAAGTCTAATCAAAGTCAAGATGAACCGTCAGTGCAGTCAAAGCGTCAAGTCCCACTGACTTGACGCTTTGACTAGTAAAGCGGTAGACGCTTTACTAAAATTTGTAGTGGAGTTTTGGAGGGATACAAAAAAAAGCTCGTTTTTAAAAGAAGTTTATTTATTCAAACTTCATACTCCATGCATGCAAATACGACAAAACTTAAAACGTAAGAATTTGAATGAAGCGCTCACTTCGAATAACAACTTCAGGAAAATACCGGTCTCTAGTGGATAATCGACGATCCAGTGCACGCAGTTCCATAGAAATCAAGACCTTTAGAAATACAAAGCAACAAATCCATCCACTCCGTACGCTCCGATTCCCGCGCAGTGTACGCGCACCTTAAATTTGCGAAGGAAAATGTGCAAGTATCATAATTATATAGACGACAGTAAAAAAAATATAATGCAAATCCATAAAGACATTGCAAGTTGCAACAATAAAACCAAAAGCCTTGTACGATGCAAAATTGTGTCTGAGCATTCGAGCCTGTGCTAGTTGTTCAGCTCACTTTTTGTACCTTTGCACTTGTATGAAAACAGCATTAACAGAAACAAAGTGATACGGTGAATTTTTTTATACTTTTTGCACACAACAGAGTACAGAGGCAGGCTCTTATTACTAATTTAAATAATTAACGTGTACTTATTTCATCTACAATCATCAACAACAATTAGCATATTTATACAACTAGCTTTTGACCGCGGCTTCACTTACCTAGGTTTTTTTCCAAAAATAAAAGTAGCCTATGTTACATTCTCCATCCTTTCAACAGAGTCTATGACCAAAGTCAAGTTATTTGAAAATTCGCGCTTTAACGAAGCCACCTTCTTTAAAGTGTGAAGAAAGGACAAACAAACACACTTTTCTATTTATAATGTACAAACGAATGCAAAATAATACTTAATTATTCCAAGTTAAGTTTAGTAAAAGTTTTTTTTACCATTTAGTCACCTGTGGTCTAAGCCAAGATTTAAACGTTTGAGCTACCTTATAAAAATGCCAAATAAAATGTATGGAAATTATATAACCGTTCGTAATGCCTTATATGTACTGTACGCTAATGAGATTGCTAATTGAGAGGGATCTACCAGAATATCTTCTACACTATCCCTCGGAACAGTTTAAGATACAACGCTTTCGAAGAGCTCTGGTATAAAATTACACTAACGATCGTTCTAGATGTTATTTAAAAGCCTTTTTTTACGCCTAGAAAATGATTTTAAGCATCTTGCGGGGGATGGGGGTTCTGTCTGGAAGTGTGTAAGTCTCTACTGCGGGCGAAGATGGTAGTAGACGCAGCCTAAAGACTAAAACTCGGTGGTACTCCACGTATCGCCCTGGGCGGGTCTGGGATCGCGGAGCCTACACCGCTCCGCCTTATTTAAAAGCCTACCTCAGTCTATTCTCGTTGTCCAGATGTTTGATGAAGCTCTCAGCTGCGGTGTGATGGTCGACGATGGTGGCGTTATGCTGTTGAAAGCTGTGCAGCACCGCCACGTTGGCCTCTACCAGCGCGCGATCCTTCCACAAGGTGACAGGCGTCCGGGTATCCAGTCCCATTTTCTGGGCTATAGTCTGAAAGCGGAGCATAGTTAAGAAACTCGAAAGATTGTTGGGTTTATTTCTTCAGCAAGATAGATAAAATGTGGCAGATCGACAAAGCAGTAAGTATAACTCAATTTGTTAACCGGCACGGCACAATTGGTTCGGCTTTACTAGAGAGATATCACGGAATCATAGAAAACTGACGTCAAGCAGCTTTACGCTGTGTTTGATCAAGAGAGTTTATCGGATGCCCAACTTCTCTGCACCTCATTATATCGCTATTCCTGCTCCTTATTCCCTTGCCTATTCCTTCATCAATGCTTCTGCTGTCACAAGTGTCCATGGGCGACGGCAGTCGCTTTCCATGAGGTGACACGTTATCAAGTGATCAGTTTGCTCGCTTGTTCTAATTCTCGTCCGTCCTTACCTCAAGCATATTCAATCGGTTAGCATCGCAGAAATTCCGACAGCCGATCTCGGTGCTCATGTACCAGCCGTTGAAGGCGTTGGCGGTGAACTCGATGCCGCCGCAGTCAAAGCGCATGCTGGACACCGCTGGCACCGCGTACCATCGCAGCTGTAGCTCTTGGAACCATTCGTACCTGGGGATACTAATTCTTAACAGCGCGGTATGTATTGGGTTAGTAGGGGCAGATGAATGAAGCGGTGATTACAAGTTGATTAATGCTAGTTGATGCATGTTCTTTTTTTTATTATTATCCAATACTGTGTCCCTGCACGGAGGGCTTTAAAGTTGGCTAGCCTAGCTGGTATGCCTGTAGCTTATCGGACCACCTTTTTCTAGGCCAGCCACGGCAGCGACGTCTTCGTTTGGCTACCCACACTGTTGTATCATATCCCATCCTCCTCTTACAAATATTTTAGACTTCCTTGTTTGGTCAGCTTCAGAGATCCCACATACCGCCTTCACAAGTGACGAATCTCGCCGCGTTTAATTACTTTTCAGAAAGGAGATATAAAAAGCGTTATGCCGGACGTACATCACATAAAACAAATACTATTTGTGTTTTGATGACATTCAATCAATTTTCGTCGAATTTAAACTATTAATATTTCTGTCGAAATAAAAATGTTTTCAATTAAAACTCAATATCAAGTGAATCGTTGAGTTATGAATATCCACTAGTGCTCGACGATTGATACAACAATTGATACAAGTCTATGAAACTACATATTACAAAAAACACTACTTTTTACCCACGGCTTTGAGTGTATGGAACTAAAATCAGTGTTCAATTCATATTCTGGGTTTGATTAACAAGAGTATATAACTGGAAGAAATATTATCTTATAGTTAAATAAGTCAACAAGGTTTATTTCTCAGTCACACGTTTGACTATAAAATCAAAAATTGTAAAGACTATATTAATTAATTGAAGTAAATAAATCCACATCGTTAATATCTCTCTACATGTTGGTTTTTTTTAAATAAATGACAGGCGATGTAGGCATAACTGGAAGATATCGAAATTGCGGTCTCCTAGTCAATTTCCACAGGCAATTTATTTGTCAATTTGTTTTAGTAAATTAGTCGTAGTTGTCTGTGGACAGGCCATTGCGGTGGAGGTATCGCGGAGTGACAGGTCCCATAATTGCATGCTCACGGCCCGTGGCCTCTATCCCGCTGCCCGTCCCACTTTGGCCCCGTCCCGCTTGTCCCCGTCCCGCCTGGCCCGGTCCCGGTTGGCCCCATCTCGCTTCGTACCCCATTATCCCGGGATATCTCCACAAAAGAGCGATGAAAGAATGTTTTATTTGCGTCAATTAGTTTTACTACGGCATTATGTGGGTAATTGGTTCGGTTTATTGATGATATGAACAGAATGGGACTCTGCGTGCTCCTCTTTGTTATAATAATTTTATTAGTAAGAGGTTATTGATGGGTGAAAATATTACCACCGCGGGGCGTATTTAATCCACGGCGAAGATCATGGCATTTGGTGATGATTGTCAATTGAGACACAAGTTTATTTCAAACATATTGTGTTTTGACTGCGCCATTCAATTTCTCACGTCTTTATTTTAACTAAAGAGCCTGCAAGAGATTAGAATGTAAAGCACTAGAATTGGGATCAGATAGTAACGTGACATAAGGACGTGAAGAATTTTAAAAATGACCCGCGGTTTCGCTTGCGTTAATTAGTGTTTTTATTGCCTTGGGTGTATAATCTATGAAGTTCCTTCTTTACTGTATATAATGTGTGCGTTGGTAGATTAGTATTTCAGAACGTGTCAGATGTACATAAAACTTTAACAAAAGTAAGTGATAATTTAGGTTTTTTTTTCGAAAGGGTCTAAGCCTAAAGGTCTGGTTAAGACCTAGGTAGTTTAATCGTGGCTATGACTAGTCTGGTGCTAGTTGGGATAATTTTGGGTGTGTATGTGTTCCTTATAAAGAGTTCTCTGCTAAAGTAGCGGCGCTGTAAACGAAAAAAAATCTTGTGATTTGTATAGACAAGCGCTTGCCCAAACACAACTAAAATTTTTTTTTACAAATTACAAAAAAAAAATGTTAGCTTTTATCGCCGCTACTGAACTTTATATTTACACTTTCTTAAAATTTTCTCACTTTTGTTGCATCCTGTATAAAATACTTAAATTATCTACATTGGATAGATAAGCATGCCACACGCAGACTATTTTAATTTTGAGTGCATAGTTAATAATAATTTTATTGCCTTCCGACCAATAACCGCGAAGTCATTTTACTCCTTCGAAATAGCCTGAAAAAAAAACTAATAAAATTCTGCAAAAGCCACTTTTAATCGACACATAAAACTCCACTATATTACAATACAATTGAAATATAAACAAACATAGTATTAGGCCGTTAGTGCTATCAGTGTTTACGGACCGTAAACTCAGATTGGCGGAGGTTTACGAGACGTAATTTACTGTACGAGTACGTACAAAGCACGTGCCCTTACGGTTTACGTCCACATAAATCTCTGATGACTTGTGCCGACAGGTAAAGGGTCAGACACGCTTCGGAGGCTATAGAGCATAAACGGTAGTAAGTTAGGATATATTTTCTAGTTTAGCAGTTGTTTTTGCCTAGAAATGTCATTTAAATTAGAGACTAGTGCTACTGCACAGATCCTGTAGGACTTTTTAATAGTAAAAATTTTGTTTTATTGTTTATTTTTAATACAGACAAGTTTGTTTACATTATTTTTATGGAACTCTCGCTAAAACAATTGTTTGAAGGTGATTTAAAAAGGGACTGAGATATTTTAGTCTTGGAAAAAATTTTAAATCACCAAAATGTTATAGTCGCTTCTCGTCCGAATACAAAGTAATTTGTAAGCCTTTGTATAAATTTCAACAAGTGTTTTAAGTTCCTCAAAAATGAAGAGATAAAACCAAACACTTGTCAGTATTTAAAAATCCATTTGCCTTTGTGACGAAAAGTTCGAACAATATTTCTTTGCGATGGTAATAACGGAAATAAAACCAACATCTATTGGAACTACACAAGTACAGACCAAACACCTGTACCGTTGGAATTCGTTTAAAAGAATGTAAGGCGAGAGCTGCCTTATTGCATGTCAAAGCCTATAGCTTCGGTATACAGCATGTTGTTTAAAGCAGTAATATATTTTAATAATAAAAATTTAAAAACTCTATAATATCTCTATAACGTTAATCCTGGCGCTCATAATTCAGAATCAAGTTACGGATACTTAGGACCTGTTTCGCCGCTCATAGGGTTTTACACGGCGGTAACGTACATCACGCAAAGGTGATGATGCAATACATTTTCAATCTTACGCCCATGAACTGAAGGTGCCGTTTGGGTTTAATATTGTAAATGGTTTGGGTTTGTCAAACACTGAACTTGATGCACTCCAAATTGCACCCTCAGTTCATGGCGTGAGATTGAATTGAGGGTGCATCTTAAATATTAATGTTGTAAATGGTGTCCATCGAGTATAGCTATTTTCAATCTTCCGCCATGAACTGGGAGTGCAATTTGGATTGCATCAAAGTGCACCTTTGCGTGATGTTTGTTCCCGCCGTGCAGAGCCCTCATCACGCGGATGTAGACAACTGCTAGTACATGAGTTGCTGTAATTACTTTCTAACTGTTGCCGCTTGAGTGATGTCCTCTCATAACTGCTAGGAGCTCCCACTCAAAATAGTTTTTAAACTTAAATCGTACGTCTCATGAATGCCCAGTGCAAGTTGTAATGAGTTCTTCGTCGGTTTCTACACGTCAATTTCATACTGCACGGCGTCTTTGAAAATTAAATTGTCGGGTCGGATGTGGGTGGTAGGGCTGCCATCGACCGATTGTCTTCTCCGACCTAGCACCTTTCGGACAATTAAAACCGACATTTGGTTATATTAACCCGGACACATAATAAAAGTACGTGATTCTTCCCGTTTATCGCTAAAATATCTTCGTTCTTATCCGACTGCGCCAGAAGGAGGGTAGATAATATTTTTCGAGCGTATGTATGTATGTATGTGTGTCCATTTCTTTGGCACGCTCCACAGCCTAACGTCTGGATGGATTTTGACATGTGATGTGTCGTTGGATTTGACTAAATTGTAGTAGTGGCATAGGCTACATAAATTTTCAAAATGGCGCCGCGAACGTGGCAATAGTGGGGGAGGGGGGGGGTGGTGTTATTATTTTTTTTCTTATCCTAACAATATGGGTATCAGATGAATGCAAGTAAAAAGACCCTAACCTATCACACTTAAATTAGTTTAACTTAATAATTTAAAGTGCTGAAGGCGGGGACAAACTACTTTGTTATTCACTACAGGCCACAGAAAGATCTACCAGAACTGCGTTTGTCACCGCATGCGGCAGGTTCTTATTTTTTTTTTTTGTTTTTTTTTAAGCAGTCGCGTTTTTTGTTTTTTTTAATAATCCGGAAATCCGGACGGCTGGCAGCCCTAGATGTGGGAACTTTTGTGGTACTGCTGTCTCTGAGGTCTTGTTCGTAGAGTTGTCTCTTTCTCACCTAATGTGGATTGTGGTTGCAGCTTTTGTTCTAGCTTAGTAACCATTATTAAGTGCTTGCTCTGTTCTCCGTGATTTGGTTGTAACACCTGTAATAGAATTACGTCTACTCTTATAGAACCTGACAGATAGACGTTACCGAAAGGGTCCCGTTATAGTTAACCTTATAGAACTTAGAAGTAACAATCTTCTTGGAAATTTATCGGGTTTGAGAGTAACTAAATCCGATATGAGGTCTTCATGGTTATTTTTATGTTTATTTGGGACGATATTGTTGATCGCAACTTGTTGAATTATCGATTTTGGGAGTCAAATTGTCCATACACCCAATCATTATTTACGTAGTCGGTATGGAGTATCGATAAATACCATTGGTACAAACTCATGGTAAAGCCACCGATGTGCCTATAAAGGACTATGTCACCACTGATGCTCATAATACGTGAGGTATTATGAGCATCAGTTTAAAATTGCATCAGATCCGCCGCCGGCATATCCGCCAAAATCCAAATGCCAGCTTCTTTGACATTTAAGTTCTCCGTGAGCTCAGACTGAGTGGTATTCGGTAACGGCAGAATTAGAAATTGGATAGACGCGGCATTTCAACGAGAATGCGATTCCGATGGGTCGTTCCTAGATTTAGGGCAAATGCTTGGTAAGTTTTCCGTCTGTGGTAAAGTATTTGGGAAAGTTTTTGATTCCTGAAGGTTTTTAGATAACTCGACCAAAATTTTTGAATCTGTCTGAAAGCAGTCAGTAGTATCAACTGGCTTAAGACAGTTGCAGGTAGTTTTCAATGATACTCGCTCACCCGAAGACGCTTCTTGTGAGGTTATTTCATGGGAATACATGGCAACCAGTAGTGCCTTTATCATCATACATGTATGATGTAACGTACTTAAGCAGTCGTTTGCCTTGGGAGAGCCATGCTTCGGCTTCGGCACGAATCTGCCTGCTCGCCATACTACGGTGTCAAAGAAAACTGGCGTGAAATAGCATTGTGCTGTTATTCGTTCAGTGAGTGAGTTTACCGGCGTCCCGACTTCCCTGATCCCTCTATCCCTAATCCCATTCCCTGTTCCTTCATAAAGGCCGGCAACGAACTTGCAACTCTTTAGATGTTACAAGTGTCCATGGGCGACGGCAGTTGCTTTCCATCAGGTAACACGTCTGCTCGCTTGCCCTCTAAATATCATAAAAAAGCAGGTAACTCTTGTTTTATTGAAAGTTGCAAAAGTGGGAATGTGTGAGCCAAAAAATTCACGTTTTACTTTGTGCCCGATTTCAGTATCCTACAGGTAAATGGTAACATAAAGATACGTCATTAAGGTTCCGTTTTAAGTGTTGGATAGGCTATCTACAAAACTTTTAACAGATTCTCTATGCATAATCTATATAAAAAAAAAATGTGCATAGACTATCCGACACTTATCACTAATTATATATTTATATATATTTTAAGTTGAAGATAGAGAAGGTGGGTGGGAGTTTTTTCAAACTACCCACGCTGTATGGGGGCGTCTTAATTAAGCTATGCGTACTTTATTGCCGCTTCATTTGGATCGTAACTGCCGTGTAAATAAACCATCGACAATTGAAGGTGTGTTCTATAATGAAATTGGTTTATAGAAGGCGGGGAACATTGTTTTATGAGTTTCATAAGCAGACATTACGTAATAGGGAATATGCATGATTTTTATTTTTTTTTGTTAAAATAAATCTATCGTTATTGGAAAACGATGTAGTCCAATTTGTATTTTGATAAACTTGAAAATAACAAACTTACAAGCATTTAAAGTAGTCAGAAAGAGAGATCCGATATTGACTGTGACGTCAAAGTCTATAAGCTGCATACGAAGTTCATACTGAATAACGTTTGGACAGAAAGAGATGGGCAGAAAACTGAAATCGCTAATATCTTACTCATTTCTCAACAGAAATCTATGATTTTTATGTCATTCCGTATATATTTTAGCCCATTATCATAATAATTTGCATTCAATAATAATATAACTATGGACGCTTTACACTACGTCAGTCTGGCCCCGTGGTAAGCACCCGAGGGACTTGTGTTGCAGGTACCAGACAACGGAAATATATTTAATACTTTTATACCATACACATATTTAAGATTTTTATTATATGATACACATATTTAATACACATCCAAGACCCAGGGACATTGAAAAACCTTTTGTGCCGTCAGCGGGATTCGAACCCGCGACCCCCGGCGTGAGGTACCAAGGTGCTCAACCAACTGCAGAGGTCGTCGGAATAAGCTTTGTTTCTTATGCATATTCCTATTAGCGATGATTGTTTGTGTGTGTGTGTGTGTGTGTGTGTAAGCACGATCATCTTGCAAGCGTGCACAATCGAAGTGTGCTGTCACCCAGTTGATCAAAGACGCGATGACCGGCGAGTGGACACGAGCTTTTGCTGTGGGGGAGCCGTGCTTCGGCACGAATGGGTCGGCTCGACCGGAGCGATACCGCGGCCTCGCAGAAAACTGGCGTGAAACGGCGTTGTGCTGTGTTTCGTCCAGTGAGTGTGTTTACCGGTGGCCCAACTTCCCTAATCCCCATATCCCTATTCCGTCATAAAGGCCGGCAACGCACTTGCGACTCTTCGGATGTCACAAGTGTCCATGGGCGACGGCAGTTGCTTTCCACCAGGTAACCCGTCTGCTCGCTTGCCCTCAAAATATACAAAAAATATGATCTTTGATTGTTAATTCGAGCCAAGTATTTATTTTCGTAACATAAAACACATAACATTATAGTCTATACGTAATTGTGCGCTTTCATATTAAAAGATTATGTATGATAAGAAATAAATCACCTTGAAGAGTGCGTTGACCCCGATTTTGAAGTACCTGCCAATGTGGATAAGCTTGTGTATGCGTCATTGCTTTTAAGGGTTCCGTACCCAAAGAGTAAGAACGGGACTCTATTAATAAGACTTCGATGTCTGTCTGACTGTCAGTCTGTCTGTATCCAGGCTGTATCTCGAGAACGGTGATAGCAAGAGAGTTTAAACTTTTCTCGGAAATAGTATTTCTGTTGCCGCTATAACAACAAATACAAAAAAAAAACAAAATAAATTAAATTTTTATTAGTAGCTCTAGTTTAACAATTTTTTTTTGTTATTTCCTGAAACCTAATAATAGATGACGTGTCGAACAAGTTTACATAGGTCTATGACAACTCATGTCACTTGTAGAGAAATATTGTAGAGATGCAGAGCGAATATAGCGGTTTACAAAAAACTATGGTTTGGTGAGATGTTTCTGTAAAAGTTTTATGTTTTGTTTAAAAATAAATAAATTAAAAAACTAATTACTAATAATATTTTTGAATAAAATGAATAAACCAAAGTAAAAAAAAAAAACAAGTCCACTGGCGGTTTTTTCATGAAGCGATTCTCATTGGCGGCGTGTCTCATTGATGCTTGTGTAAAGCACCGGTCTGTCAGGAGGCGAGGGTTCAAACCCCACCTAGACATATTGGCTAAACAACGTTGTAACCTACCTTTTTAATTTTTCTATAAATTTTTATTATTTACTAGTTGATGTCGCAAAAAAATTGTATAGCACATGGGAACCGTGCATTTTTCCAGGATAAAAAATATCCTATATATTGCCCAGACCTAATAGCTATTAAACAAAAAATATAATATATATTATCAAATCCGTCCAGTAGTTCCTGAGATTAGCACGTACAAACAGACAGCTTTTTTGTCGATGTGTGTTCTCTTACTGTTCCTCAGCCCCCCCACATTGATTATTTTGTAAGATTACTAAATGTACAGACACGCCAATTTTACTGTATTTTTATATGTATAGATATAGACGATAAAAAAGATTTTGAAGCTAAGGAACAGTGATAGAACACAAATCGTCAGAAAAAAATGTTGTCTGTTTGTCTTTTTATCTGTTTGTACATGCTAATCCCCGGAACTACTGGACGCATTTGATAATTTTTTTGTTTAATAGCTATTAGGTCTGGGCAACATATAGGATACTTTTTATTCCGGGAAAAAAGTACGCAACTAAGTTGCGGGGACAAACTAGTTCGAAATAAGTACTTTAAGTAACAGTCTCTGAACGTCGAGACTACGGTGCCTACCACCACCGGTTCGGGAACTGACCCGGCGAGAAGAACCGGCGTGATAAACTCGCAACAGTGATGATGATAGCTGTGGAGTTAGCAACATTTTACGTCCCGTCTGCCGTGTCGTCTGGTGAAGGATTTTTATGACGTCCACATCTGCTCCGACGTGCGTCATCGTGGCTGTCTTCGTCGGTGTTCAGCAGTTGTGTGAGAACATTTTTTCTCGGGTCTGATTGAGGGTTCGCTTGGTCCAAGGGTCCTGAGAAGGATATGATGGATAGACATTGCCCCGATGAGGTTCAAATAATGTTGAATTTTTAATCGAAATCGAGTGCGCTCGTGGGCCGATTTGATAAAGTAGGTCTACTCTTTGAAAATCGGGATAGTGAAGACAAAAATAAAACTTGTGTGTAAGCTAGCTAAGCTCATACACTGCGTTTTAACATTTTCAAGCAGCATCCAATAGGGAATATGCGTGTAAAACAAAATTTATTGAATGCAAATTATTATGATAGTGGGCCTAAAAATATACAGAATCACAAAAAAAT
>JAOTAV010090978.1:0-36332 GCA_026546445.1 Cyclargus thomasi | reverse complement strand
TGCTGTAGTTGAAACATTCAACGTTAAGCATTATGCCGCATAATGCGCTCTAGTGCTGTAATTGGAAAACTACCAATGCCTTTTAAGAGTGCTCAATTGTGCAAAGCATTGCTGTAGTTGAAACATTAAACGTTAAGCATTATGCCGCATAATGCGCTCTAGTGCTGTAATTGGAAAACTACCATTGTGTCGTGATGAACAACATGATTACTAGATCCGAAATCTCTTTAACACGCGTTCCTACGTTTTGCAATATAACAAGTTGCAACACTCGATTCGAACCGACGCGACGCCATGTGTCATGTGTCAGATCGACATGTTGAATAAAATATATTTTATTTTACAATAAAAGTTTCATAAATCAATAGAATGTCGGAGGAACATTTGATAGAATTAGTAAAATTATATCCAGTGTTGTACGACAGAGAAAATGAACAATACAGAGATTTGAACTTGCGAAATGACGCGTGGAAAGCGATAGCCGACCAAATGAAAATGTCCGGTACGTTTTTCAGTTGTTGTGGAATAAAAATAGTTTTTTGACACCAAAAATTACAATTTCAATAGAAATTAATGCGTACGTACATATAGTGCGATAAAAGATTAGACACATAATGTTGGGTGTTGATAAAAGCTAACACGCAAACTGATGAAATTCGGATTCAAATTCCTTTCCAATGCGACGCGATTCCAAAGTATCTTGTGACTTACAAATTAAAATAAATAATGTTGTTTGTTTATCATAATACTGTACAATTAATATTTTTGCAAACTAATCAATGTTGTCTGTTTATCTGTTTGTCGGTTTGTCTGTTTGTAGTTAATAGTTCCGGAGATTAGCGCGTAATCTTCGGAATTACTAAACAGATTCGATTTTTTTTTTATTTAATAGCTTATAAGTCTAGGCAACAGAGGATACTTTTTATCCCAGAAAAATGTACGGTTCCCGTGGTATACAATTTTTTTGCACGAGGTTGCGGGCATCAACTGGTAATGAAATAAAATGAAAATAATAAAATAAATTAAATATTCAGTGCGTGTATTTGAACGCCCAACGACTGTACTGATTGAAATGTTAAAAAATATTTAATTTGTGTATGTAGAAAACTCTGTTTATCGTAGATAGTAAAATGTATGGAATTAATACAAAGTATTTTCGTTTTTAGTTGAAGATGTGAGAAGCAAGTGGGATAAACTAAGAAATTGCTACACAAACGCCATAAAAAGACGCAAAAAGAAAAGTAGCCTAGGAGCCGCAGAGCTTGTATCTTGGAAGCACGAGAAACGCATGAAATTCCTGTTACCACACCTAAAATGGCGTCGTTCAATATCTTATTCCACCATCAAAAGCGGCGAGGAGTCAATTTTTGCAGAAGACATCTCAGAAACGGAATTTTCGCCGTACATAGATGGTGTTCCAAAGAGATCTCCCTCGTTCTCATCTCCTCCACATACAAAAGCTGATAGTGATTTATTTAGTGAAATTATAGATATATTTAGGTCATCGCAGGATGTAAAGAATAAGAGACTGCATGATATGGATGAAAATGATAATTTTTTTCTGTCAATGAGCAAACAAATTAAGAAATTACCAAAAACAGATCAGTCTGAAATTAAGTTTAAATTGCATCAGTTAATACACGAAGCAGAAATTAAGATGTTTAAGAATAATGAAAGCTTAAGTTCGCTTATATGACATGGGTTTGTTGATGTTACATGAAAGTCAATAATTAATATAATTCTGTTATTTAATATAATATTACAAGATTAAACATATTTTGTTAACAAAGTAATAATTTTATTCTGCTTTTATAGTTTCAAGACCTTATTAGAAAAGATATTATATATACATAGGCTACACCCCATGATCTGAAATATATCTATATTCCAGCTAATTTCTTTACAATTTATTCATTAATTTAATGTTCATTAATTAATATTTTCCAAGATAAAAAGACATTAAACTACAACTGACATGACGTCACGTCCTAATCGGAAGAACCTTAAAAGCGTTTTCGTCAGTACATATAAAATAATATTTTCGATTCGACTTTATTTATCAATCATAAACTTTTATTTTATGATTTGGGGTTGAAATGCGATTCCGTAGGCCGAGTTTTAAAATGAATATGCATTTGTTTATTGAAATTCAATATGAATCAAGTAGCTTATTATAACAGGCGTATAAACGCGCGGGGGTCCGGGTGGGCCGTGCTCACCCCAGAATGATCTGGAATGAATACTTAAGCCGGAAAAATGTATGGTTCCCGCGAATAACGATAAACGAATTTTGACGCAACGGGGTTGCGAACGCGGATGTCTGGTACAATCAAAAATGATCAGAAAAGTTGAAACAGACGAAACAGTAACAGATCGTGGATGATCTCATCCGAGTTGATCTTGATCCGAGTAATTTGGTCGGTCCACGGCTATATAACCATGGCCAGTGTCAAGTAAAGGCGGGAAATCAATTTCCTTGTTCCAATAATATTTTTAGCAACGTTACATAATATCGTCAAGCCTAAAGCCCAAAGGTAAAACGTCGATCAAAGCGTCAAGCCAGTTAATTTAGTAAATTGGTAGATGCTTTACTAAAATTTGGAATGGAGTTTTGGAGGGATACCTAAAATAGCGCGTTCCTTGAATTTGTATCACTTGCTCACACTTGTGCATGATATCGAATATTTAATGGTTGATATTCTACCACTACACTATAGTAAAACGCATTAAAACCCGAAACAACACAAATTTAGCGAAGAAATACAAAATTACAACATCACTTTCTCACATCCCGCCAAAACTTCTATGTTGCTTGTCCTCCGATTACCTTTCAATTCCCCAAAGTCTAAGTCATTGATATATATTTAGGTCATGCCTTTGCATTATTGCTCCTCGCGTTTGGGCGGCAACAAAATCACTATTTGTTGATATACTCGTATAATGCGCAATAATTAACATATTTATTTTAGGTAGATTATCCGATTGTTCTTTTTCGAATCGTTTATCCATTTTATTAATCGAATAATATTTACTATTAAAAGACTTCTAACGTAATACACGGATGAGTGATGACAATTAACAAAATATTGTTTTTTTGTTAAATATGTGTCATTTCGCTGTTTAATGTGTGGTAATGGTAGAATATCGAATATTAAACAATCGTTGTCATGCACAAATGTTGACAAGTGATACAACTTCAAGAAACGTGCTATTTTGTGTACTTCGTAAAGCGTCTACCACTTTACTGAATCTACTGGTTTGACGCTTTGACTGCACTGAATATTTATCTTGACTTTGATTAGACTTTAGAATTGACGAAATATTGTAACATTGCAAAAATATTTGACCAAGAAAATTGATTTCCCGCCTTTACTCGACACTGGCCATGGTTATATATACGTAGCGCCATAAAAAGAAAAAGAAGGATGTTGCTGTCATTAAGCTGTCATTACTCATTCCATTTCATTTATTTTATTGCTATTTATCGCTTTTTTCCGTATTTTTAGTTTAATTATCAATAACACAAGGGTTTTGTGTGAAAATTAGTAATAATTTTAACACAATTTCAGTTTGACGACATCTGAAGATGTCCCAAAGGAAATCCTAATAAATTACATACAACCATAGAACACAACGTACAACTATCCGAAAATGGGAGAAGGGACCTGTTTTGTGTGTTTCGTTGAGAACACCAAGGTATTCGACATCAAAAACACTAATTTACAACTTGTATACGAAGAAATATTAGAGTCGAAGGTGTGTATTCAATTTTGTACATTTAATTCCGACTTTTTGTTTGTGTTTCGTAATCTCGTCATACATTATCATGACATAGAGGCTTCAAAAAAACGATATTTATTTTAATTATTGACCATTGAAATTTATTATATTTCTAAAAAAACTCATTAATCTAAATATGTGAGGGTTTGGTTTGTGTGGATGTTGGTCAATCAACCATGCAATATTTGCTGAATGGATCTTGATAATTTGGTTAAATAATGAGTATTATTCCAATTAAATGTTCTAGGGTGGATATGGTGGATAGGGTGGTATGTATGCGGCTAGGGTTATGTAACTCTCACTTAACATTATATTTGAAGATGCTGAGTAGAAGAAGGGGATAACTAACATTTTTAAAACTGACGGTTTTTGCATAAATACAGAAATGCGATTTGATATATAAAACTATCTGAGGATGGTCATGTAAAAACATAAAATTTGTTTAAATTATTTAATAGAAAACCAAAATTTTGCTGCTGTAAAAAAATTCTTACTGCATAAGAATTCTAAGTATACCTGGCCCCAATTAATATTTGGCGCTTATTACTGAGAGCATGTTAAAAAAAATGTTGAAATGCTCTTTTTATTACTAAAGACAAGCTTATGAATGAATGCAGCATCTCCAAATTTTTCGCTCATGCTCATAAGTACTAAGAGCTGAGTATTAATACGGGCCCTTGATACATCAGCTAGATGGTGAAGTGCAAGTTAAAAAATTTGTTAAAATCATAAAGGCAAATGAAGACATAAATGGAAGATGCACACAATATTTTATAACCTTCATGTACTCATATTAACTTATTATTTTCACACATAAATTTTTGATAACCCTTTTTTTGATTAATTTAATGATGAAATTGATTTAGCAATTTCATATCTAGCTTGTCTAGCTAGCTATACATAGAACCCACATTATTTTAATTTTAACTTATATTTCCGGTCTTAAAGTGTAATGGACACTTTAAGACTTTCATAAAAATTTGGCAGTTTTGAAAATGTTAGTTACCCGCTACTTCCTCTTATGTCTTCAAATGTAAGTAATTGTTCTAATGTTGTAAGATGTTTGTTGTCATGTTCTTACATTCACATCTTCATTTGTTCTGTTTCAGATTGAAAGTGATGTATACTATGTTTGCAATATTTGCAATATGAGGCTGCAACAATGCAAAGCTTTGATGAAAACAGTTAAGGAAAGCAAAGAAAGAGCTGTTGATCAGGTGATTATTAATTAATAATAATAATAATATTTATAGGCACTTCGCAACACATAAGTCTGGCCCCATGCTAAGTACCCAACAGAATTGTGTTTTTCAATTCGACAAAATTATTTCAGACTGATCCAAGGCCCGACACACCATGGACATCTGGAACATTGAACTTAACATCCATCGAACCCGAGTATGCAGTCGTCAAACAGGAGAAGCCAGGAGAGAGCTGTAAGCATAGTTTTAAGGGTTCCGTACCCGAAGAGTTAAACGAGACACTATTACTAAGACTAAAATGTCTGTCTGTCTCCGGGCTGTATCTCAAGAACAGTTATAGGCAGAGAGATTTTCACAGAATGTGTATTTCAGTTGTCGCTATAACAACAAATACTAAAAACAAAATAATTTTAATATTTAAAGCATATATTTAACATATATTTAAAGTAGCTCTACACGACAAATTTGTTTTCCGCGTTTTATTCCCTTAATAATATCGATAAACTCGACGCACTTACCATTAGTGGCGTGGTGGAGTGCCAAGGGTGCTTACTGAGGTACGAAGAGGCCCAGGCTCGATCCCCACCATCAAATTTTTATTATCAGAAAAACAATTATTTATTATTAAAACAATTATAAAATTATTCATAAATTTTAATTTTTTTATAAATTTGAAACTTTAAGAAATGTGGTTTGGAAACCTCCGTGCGCGAGGTTAACTAGCACTTGGGGCCTGTATTTTTTTTTTTTTTTTTTTTTTTACCGAGTGCCGGGTGTGAACGCGTTTCGCGTTTACTAGGATTTTTATATGGGATTTGTAGATGTGACCGTGAGCATCGCTAGATGGCGCTGTACAAATCCCATATGAAATCTATCCTAATCCTATGTAAACGCGAAACGCGTTCACGATCAAATGTCAAAAAAAAAAACTCGCACTTGGCACTCTGAATATAATGAAACAGGAGAAAACTAGTACATGGTTAACATACCTTACAGCACTAGGTTTAGGTATATCCTCGCTCGGCTTCTCAAACTTACACATTTCACGTAGCAGGGACATGCTCTCGTCTGCGACTTGCTCTGTACATTGCACATCTAACTTCATCGGTGAGTTTAACCTGGAAATGTAATAATAGTTCATTCCCCGCAATTTGGCACAAAACTTCATAGAAAATGTCAAAATTTGTATGAAATTCCGTGCCAAGTTATAGTTTAGAAGTGACGATAGGATTTAGCCGCGGCTTTGACTGTGGAGGTTTATCCCATGAGAGCATGATTTAGAGCCAGATTGAAGGTACGTACCTAACAGGTATAGTTTTAAAATCAAACATATTCTCATCTGCAACATTAATGCTGTTGCCACTAGCTTTCACACTGTCCAGTTTTGCTCTTAGTGACAGATTCGGTTTCTTGAACTTATGTGGACTGCATTTTAATGATTTTTGTCTGGAATAAATGAAAAATAATATTTTTTTAATTGAAAACTAAAAAAAAAAAATATCTATACTAATAATTTATAATATAAAGCCGTGTTTGATTGAACGCTCTAATCTCAGGACCTACTGACCGGAATTGGAAAATTCTTTTTGTGTTGGTTAGTCCATTTAACGAGGAAGGCTTTAGGCTATATAGCATCACCCTTGCACTACAGAGCCGAGTCGTAATCAAAAAATGTTGTATAAACGGGATGACTGGGGGCGAGCGGAGTGAACTTAGTGTCCATTTATTATATCCATTACCGTAAAATTATTATTTTTAAAAGAAATGTCACAGCTCACAGTTATAAAACACATTAGAAAACCCAAAGTCAAATCTGCGCTTTTCTGCTAGTTTATAAAATTTTTCACGATAATGTAGTCGAGTCGGGAACAAGTCGAGGTTTAACCACTAGTATAAATATAAAAGCAGTGAATACACTTACAGTGATTGAAAGTTGACAAGTCCACTTGGTGAAGGCAGGATAGTTTCATCATCTAGCTCCTCTTGTTTTACATCCATCTGCATTGTAGATATTACATAATAAATTTTAATCTGTCTTGGGTCATTATAGTGTAACAAAAAAATTATAAACTTTACCTGTATAGGATCAAGAGTAATTTTTTCATTCTTCAATTCAGGTGAATTAGTGAGATCCACAAAACAGTTTGGCTTAGCTTTAACCATAGTCAGTCTTGTCTGAACCAGCCTGCCACTTGAAGATCTAGTGGGAGTTTTTGACAGTTTCCTTGTTTTATTTTCTGGTGAGCACCTGAGAAAAGCAGTCAATGTAACATCCAAATAACTTATAGTCTTTGATCAAAATTTAGCGGTTCTTGAATATACAAACATACACACTAACAAACTTTTGTCTGTATTGTAAGCATGACATTAAGGAATTTGTTAGCGAAAAATACTGTTTTAACTGACTCCAAAAAGGACAAGGTTTTTCATTAAACTACTATGCCCTTTTTAGTAATTTAAAATATTACCAATTATCTGGACATTTCTTTTTATCCCTCGTTATGTTTTTGGATACTTTGCTTAATATTATTGGACTTTTTCTACCAGTTGGTGTACCCTCAATTTCAGATATAGACTCTTCATGGGCATCATTAGTTTCTTGATATACCCTCTTAGGTTCTAGTAAATAGTTGATTTGTATGGTTTCCTGTTGACTTTTTCTATACTCATCAGAACCTACTGTATCGCCACAAATAATACTGAATATTTCATTAATTGTATTAAAGTCTCTTGTCTCATTTAATTTTGCGACTGCAGATGCTAAAAAAAATATTAAACATTAGTTATTTTAATTTTCAAAAAAAAAAGAATGAATAACAAAAAACACACCAATTGATTGTATAATGCCATCCTTTGATTCATTTATTCTTTTTAACTCCAGAGAACTGTTGCATGTTTTGCTGAAAACAATTAATGTTTATCATATCACACAGGAAATATTTCTATGATAATTTTTTTTTTATATACACTGATTAAATTGTTTAATTTTTTAAAAAATGTCTTTTTTTCTTCAAATTTACCTCTCACATTTTTCCTTTTGAATCAAATATTGGGCTTCATAGTCTTTATAGTTTGACTTCAGTTGTTCATAGTCCAGTACTAGTTCTGAAATTAAGAAAAATATCATATTTATTCATTTTAGGATGAAATAGTGACATGTATTAAAGATTTATTGTAATTAAAATATCCATTTGAATAATTAATGAGGCAGAAACAAGCATTAATATAGTAGTAGTACTTAATTCTTACCTTGAATTTTGGTTAGGCATTGTTCTAAGGACAACTCAATGGCTGTTACTTTTACATGAGAGGATACGTTTGAAAGGGAATATTTAGTTTCTTTTAATGAACACATTATTAATTTTAAAGTCACAAACTATTTAAAATAGAGAAATTTACAATATAAGTTGGTTTTGTAGCTGTAATAACCAAACTAGTGGAAAACTCCAAGAAAACTGGTAATTCATACCAAAACTAACATACAAAAAAGAAGATGATTACGAATAGCTTTTTAAATCGCTTTAATGTGCGTAAAATTGTTCCCCGCTTAAAATATATTGTAAACATATATTGTACGTTTGACAAATGCAGTCAAATGATTGTCAAAACTCAAATGTCTTCTTCTTCTTCTTTTTATTTTTTTCTTTCTTTTCTTTTAATGGCGCTACGGCTATATAACCATGGCCAGTGTCGAGTAAAGGCGGGAAATCAATTTTCTTGGTCAAATAATTTTAGCAATGTTACAATATTACTTTTCCCGTTTTTTTCTTTATCGTTATCGTGACTAAGTTTTCAGTATACCACCGTTAAAAATGTAAGCACATCTGTCTTATTTAATAAAATGTTGTGTTTCTGCCTGTTATATATAGTTAGAGATTAAATGTTGCTAGGCAACTAAAAATAAACAGACTGATAAATGGTGTAGCGTGTTGTTTCTTCTTAAAGCACATATTTAACACTGCCTAACCCCAAGTTCACAAAAAGTGTTACACCCAACTTTAACTGTATAGTGGAGAAAAATGTACTATACTATTTTGGCGAGTAACTTCAAAAATTGGTGCATGTAATCTGGGGAGTGGGGACACGGTAGTGCCCCTGTTAAGTCGAGTAAAAATTACTATTTTTAACAAAAAATTAACACCGACTTCCAAAGGACAGAAAAATTACAAAGTAGTATATAATATTATCAGCCTATTGCCGTACATAATCTTCATTATTTTAAAGCCGGTACCATCAGCTTACATGTCATGATTGATTCATTGTCTAAATTTCAATTTTGAATGGTGCCAACTTCAAAATTATGAAGTCGCGAGGCACACGCACGTAGGTCGTGACTTTGGCCGTCCTGCGGCATGACTCGGACAAGTATTCGAAAGTTGTGATGCTCGCCCAATAGATATCACTATCACCACTCTAAATCGTGCAAACACTTTGCCGTCGGTCCGCATACATATTAATGAGAATGAATATACCGTAGATTGTACCTAATAATAACAAAGCTTCCTCCCTAGACAAGTGGCAAGCGATTAACGTATACGATAATAGCTTCGCTTGTTTTATATGGGATTGAGATATTCGAACTCGACTAGATCACGTGACTTTTCGTTCGTCTATGTCAATCCCATACAACGATACTCGCTTGACACTTGCCTAGGATGGCTGACATACTTTGTCCTTTCTAGTTACTCCTCAGTCGCCGCAGTGCTTAGCTTGAGGAAAAATGCTGTGCACGCCCCTAATTGTACTCATAAAAATACATATTTTTTTATTAGTACAATCGTATAAAAGGGACTTTTCTACAAACAAGACGCCCAAATTCATATGACTAGCAACGTACTGCTTTTCAGCCTGTATAGAGCGCACATGCACAGCGCGAAATGGGAATAGGGATAGGGGGATTAGGGAAGTTGGGCCATCGGTAAACACTGTACGAAACACATCACAACGCCGTTTCACGCCAGTTCACCGACTGTTGTCGACTAATGTTGGCGACATTGGCTTAGTCGTGTAGCGTACCTTAGAAATGACAAATCGTTCGACAAGCTACGGAATAATTATCTTGAATAATGGTAGGTTGATAAATGAAGCCATAGTAGCTATGACGATGATGATTATTAATATATTATGCATAGTAGCGTATGCTTTGGGTTCTTAAAACGACGCCGAATCTCCAAATGTGTATCTCTAAGGAATAAGAAGTTCTATTTGCACCTTGTAAACCATGGTAGGTATACGTTAGTACAAAATCTTACTTTTTGGCGCTATACGATTAGGATACTTATCATGAAACCAAAATCATATATTCCTTTAAATTTTTAGGAGTTCTGGGGTATAATAGGGTAATAATGCGATAATGAATGGTGCCTGGTGTGATGGCAGTTATAATGATTATGAACATATTTTATATTGTAGTAGCATATGCTTTCAGTTCTTAAAACAAGGCCGAAAACCCCAAAGTCATATCTGTAAGGAATCATGAATTCTCTCAGTATTCTCTCTTCGGAATCATGGTATACCTTGGTACCAAATCTTACTTTTTGGTAACATATACCTGGGACGCTTCTATGGAAACCAAAATCACTATATGTTTCCATACAAATTTCGAGGTATTCCCTCGATTACTCAAGAATCCTCAGGTCACCACTTTTGTGATGATGATGATTATGAATTTAATTTAAACTGTAGAAGCATATGCTTTGCCCCCCACTGGCTTGGTTTTGGCATTGGCTGTGGTGGAGGTGGCTGGCTTGCTATTGGCTGGCGTGGCTGACTCGCTGTGATTGACCAAAACCCTCCGTTACAAAAAACTAATTTTAAAAACAAAAGTGTTATTAATAAATAACAATATTGTTTATTATTCGAGCAGTATAACGGTCCCTGTTTTTTGATAGAAACGTCACAATTAGTAAACAAAGCATTGCTATGATAGCGCCACCTACAATCAGCTACCGCCCATACCCTTATATAACTTCTTTATACATAATATACTTCCCTCAATGCTGTGTAGTGTGATACATCCTAACAATCAAATCATGGGATGTCCAAGTCGATTTATTTGTTTAAAACAGAAGGAAACTTTAAGTAGAGACTAAATAGATTAACCGACTTGGTATTACAAGGATCTTTTTACGGTAGTACAAGTAGTATAAGCATTTTTGTGGGAAATCCAAGATTTTAAATATATATTTTTAACATATTTAGTGAGGTTTAGACATGTTGAAACAAACAAAGTTAAAAGTTAAACATTTTAACAAATTAGCTTATAAGGTAGATTTACTCGTCAATGTATGATTCGTATCATATAAACTCGAATCATCAGGAGGCGATTTGAATCAACAAAAAACCTTATTCGAATCCAGCTTGAACGGTCATAATTCTAATCACTCGAATCAAACGTGATTCGAGTCCCATCACTAAATCAGACAGACGCGTAAAAAAGTTGTGAAAAAAAATAAATTACGGCGAAGGATTTTCCTTGTTACAGTGCGTGGCAAACTACTAAATTACATTAATTAGAAAATTATCTACGTCTAAATCCCAAATGTAAGTTAAATTTTTCCAAAAATACATAAATCACGACGTGTGAGGCTTTGGCCTTAGCTGATCTAAAATACGCCTCAAAACTACTCCAAAGACGCGAGAATCAAGAGTCAAGGTATAAGGTATTTGACACTATTATATTAGCGTTTGTTACGTGTATTTGAACTTATCTGAGATTGCTTTAAGTTTTTATTTCAGGTAAATTACTTCACTTTAATGTATAATTCCAAGAACGTTATCGAGTCTTCTAAGTTAATGGCTTTGCAAATTGCAATGGCGCTAAAGACTTTATCATTCATCCTTTTGCCTTCTTTGAAGATTTTTTTTAATTTTGTTTGTTTTGGTTTCACATTCTCAGGTCTCGGTGATTTTAATGAAACAATTCAAAATGTTTTATAAAATTATCAATAACAAACAACTTTAATTAATTTATTTACAGTACTCAGTATAAAATGAGTGATAACGACGATTTGTACATGGTGATAGTGGGAGACGACGGTGAAGTATCTCAAATAAAAATTGACCAAAATTTTGCAATAAAGCAAGAAATATCTGATATTGATGAGGATGTCCAAATTAAAGTAGAAAACTTACTAGATTCAGCAACTGAACATGAGGAAGTTTTAGACCTTGAAGAGGAAAACTATGATATGTTGATTGAAACAGTTGATGACAACAATTTTAATGTTAAAACAGAACTTCAGGACTGTGAGAGCAACATTGACTTTATCATAGATGATGATACACAAGAAAATACTGGAGAAGAGAGTGATGATGATTTTGTACCTTCTGATGTGTCAGAAAATAAAAGTGATGATGAAATTGAAAGTGACACTGAAGAAATAAAAGAAAAGAAGGGAAAGAAAACTAAATTGAGAAGAGCTAAGGATGGGGAAAAAGTTTCCTATGTGCAGTATTTGCGAGACGAGTATCCAGATTTAAAGGATGATGAAGAATTACTCATAAACTGCATAGTTGAGTTGATGAGACAAACTCAGCGTCCTGAACCTCCGGAAGATCAGTTCCTGATGAATGGCATTATGTTTGAGTAAGTATGCATTCAGAATATTTAAAAATCTTCGAATTACATTATAAAATATTGATTATAAAGTTTAAAATTTTGCTTTTAAGGTGTATTCATTGCGAAAAGCAATCAAACTCAATAACAAACGCCCAGAGGCACTACCAAGATTACCATGGCGAGAGATACTTGTATTGCTATGCCTGTGGGAATGATTTTAGAAGGTAAAAACTTTTTACATCATATACTTTGTACAATTTTTAATGGACTTAGGTCTGTGACTGTGTTAAGCAGGCACATTATGAGGGGGTTCTTGTTGTGTTATATATTTTGTATGTACTTCATACAGTATGGCCGGTCATCAAGCTGGTGGTGCACATTAATTGCTCATTTTAATTTATTTGTTTAATGTTTACATAACAATCATTCATTTATGTTACAAACACTATTAATACAGAAGATATAATAAATCAAAACAGAAAAAATACTAAATACATTAAAACAATGGATGCAGTAAAACTTAATAATAAATTAATAACCACTGAATGCTGAAAAGTTATCAAGGTCGTTGCTGGCGCATCGCGAGCGTCTAGCCGGCAAGTCGAGTCGAGACGTCGATCGGTAATCTTCAGTGATTCTATGCAGCGCATGAGAGCTCCCCCATGCAGCGCACGAGAGTGGACAAGTTTCGTGGTACATTTGTAGGAAGCAATGCCGACTCTATTTATCCTCTATAGGAATGGAATCCTAATCCTGGAACTTGATGTCCCCAAAGCAGAAATGTTATGCTATGTTGATGATGCAGTTGCAATGTTTCAAGGCAAATTTTGGCAAAGTACCATCTGAGCTGTAGAAAGGGGTCTTGTTATAATAAATAAATGGTTAACCTAAATCTCCTTACCCTTAACATGGTGAAATCAAAGGTTCTCTGTTTCCACATAACCGAAAGCAACCAAGCTTATAGAAAGATCCATAAAGTTACACTGTGAAAACTGTCCAACCTTATATTTTCCTCTTCCACAAAATTGAAGCTGTGAATGCATTGCTCGAGCTATATCAGTAAAGTATGTGGGCCAGAAACTAACATTTACACCACATACAGTATTTGTGGCAAAAAAAACGCAAAATAATATTCATAATGAAATCCCTCAGACCGGTTGTGAGCCTTCACGTTAAAAAACTAGTATACTCTGCCCTTTTGCCAATCCCTCTTACAGTACTGCATCGGAATTTGGGGAGGTTCTGCCGAATCCCACATGATATCGCTAGAACGAGCGCAACATGCAGTAAGTCCAAAGTCGCTCTCGGCAAGCCCCGCATTTACTCAACTGCCAAATTACTGCTAAGAGTTTAACACTTCGAATTCGAAATCGAACACAGCTATTCGTTCTTCGAATGGTAACAAAATATGCAGGGATGAGTTTGGGAATAGCTCTACCAAAATTTAAAAAAATTTGTTCGATCATCTGTAGCATAAAACGAAATATGTCGATCAATTCCGATTCTCACCACACGCAAACTATGGCTTTTGTCTAAAAACTACGACGAAACCTAAAACACACACACACACCTATTACTTTAAAAATAATATACCGCCTACCCATATTTTTCTTTTATTGTTTGTAAGTAACTTACATGCTAAATTAATTATTTTGAGATATACTTTATAAATTTTAACAATATTTTAAGTATGTCTTGACATTTCTCACAATCCTATGTACCATTCTTCTTAGAACAGCTGTCACTATATAATTGATTTTATTGCCTGAAAGCGCGTCAATTTGCTTCTAGTAAAATGTATACCTTGCCTAGTTTGGGGTCCGCAGATAATATGGACTATAAATTTACAACAAAATATTTTCACAAAAGTAGAGTTATGCTATTAAGTTTAAGACTCGTGACATCAACTCTTTATAATCCTAACTGTTAGATTGTATCGTAATGGGAAAAAATAAAATGAATAAATAAATAGACTACTATTAAGTCCACAATAGAAACAACTCCTTGGTTATTATTTAATGATTCCGTCTTTGTGTTTTCAGCGCAACTAACTTGTACAAACACGAGAAGAGGTGTAATGCTATTGACATTGATATTGTTCTGAGGGCACGCGCACAGATGCTCGGACGTAAAGCCAGATCAAGACCCTACATACAAGACATCAACAATGATAAGTATGCGCTAGTAGTTTTATATTTTTTGCTATAAATTACTTATAGAAAAATGTAATAAAGCTCTCCTAATTTGTTGCACTGAAAAATGATAATTATGTATAATGCATAAGTGATATACATAGAACTGTGTGTGTGAAAAGTGACCATTAGTCAAGATTTTAATTGAGATAAAATAAGTCATTGTAAAAAATGTGTCATCAAATTTTTTTTTGTTTTATGGACTCTGATGATATCTAATACCTACAAGAAAAAACGACCAGAGGGCTTAACTGTACCTTGTATTTTTATTTAAAGTGTGTTACCGCCTGCGTTTTCAGGGAGGACAATAAACCAACAAAACGGTACCACTGTACGGAGTGCTCAGCAAGTTTCGTCACAAAGTATGGGGCGGAGTCACATATGCGGATGCACCGGGGCGAGCGACCGTACGTCTGCCCGTTCTGTCCCCGAGCTTACACCTCACAGACTACTCTGGCGGTTAGTGTGTTAATGTATTATACAGATTTAAAACGCCTTCTATATTCATTTTTGTTATTAACATAAAAAACCGGCCAAGTGCAAATTGGACTCGCGCACGAAGGGTTCCTTACCTGAAAATAGCTTAGCTTGGTCACGGCACGGCCGATTTTGAGTACAGTACAGACGGACAGTATCGTTTTCACCCATTGGGTACGGAACCCCAAAAAGAGCGTTGGTCTCGCGGTGGTCGTTAGCTCGGTTTCCGTGATAGGAACATGCTACTTCCAGTAGCACCTGTTTTTTTAATATTCTGTCCTATGCCCAGGGGACCTAAAAAGTTCGTAATAGTAATATTGCCAAGGAATTGCTCTACAATTCGTTTTTTTACATTTTGTTAAAAAATCGAACAGTTTTGATAAAAAGACTTACTTCAAAATCAATTTTATATATTGATCGTGAATTCACTGTTTTGCGAAGTGGGTAGTTATTTACAAGAAATATGACAAAATGAATTGCTGTTCGCAATATTGCCAAGTGATCTTTTTAGGGTGGCTGTTCTCCTCTTGCTGCTCATCATATCATTCATCAACGCACTTGCAATTCTTCTGATATTGTGAGTGTCTGAGGCGGTAGTTGCTTTCAATCAGAACGCCTGTTTGCTTGATTGCCTGTCTTAATTTAAAAAAAAAGTAATAAAAATATTATATATTTCCAGCGCCACAAATTGAAACACGGCAGTCAGGAGTTCATCTGTGATCATTGCAGTCGCAGCTTCAAGCTAAAGGCAGCGTTGATACTGCACCTCGACACACATGCGCGTGAGTACCATCGAGGAAATGGAAACTGAGCCAGTTGACGGACCTACGTCATTTGGTCGGAATATGTCAACTCCATGTAAATCTGCCGTGGGGGAGCCATGCTTCGGCACGAATGAGCCGGCTCGTCCGGAGTGATACCACGGCCTCACAGAAACGGCATTGTACCGTGTTTCGTTCAGAGAGTTTACCGGTGGCCCAACTTCCCTAATCCCCCTATCCCTATTCCCTCATAAAAGCGACGGCAGTTGCTTTGATTAGGTAACCCGTCTGCTCGCTTGCCCCCTAAATATAAAAAAAAATGTGACATGTCGGCTGGATTCGACATAACCTGACCATATTTCTCCAGCTACCAACACGCAAGTGAGCCACAGAGGTCGTATCTGCCTTTATTATAAATACCTTACAGACTAACATACATATATTTATACTAACACTAAACACTGTATCTTACATTATTAAAAGAGAAAGCATTTGTATTTTTGAATTTGTAATTTTTGTTACAAAAATTCAAAAAGTACTAATTCGATTTCAATAATTTTTCCACCATTATATTGATGTTATCACAGAGTGACATAGGCTATATAATAATATGTAGGAAATCGGCTAAGAGTAAGTTTGACTCGCGTACGAAGAGCTATCTATACAGGTAGGGTATTAGCTGACTGACTTTGAATATAGGATACTTTTTATTCCGATTAAATGTTCCCGTGGGATAAATCATTCCCACGCGGGTAAAGCTCCGAGAAAATACTGGTATTTTAGAAATTTGACTCCTCCATAGTCCAGTGGCTTAGAGTGATTCGATCGTGTGTTCGATCGATGATGACGTGATAAGAAAAATATTTTCGTCCGGCAGCTCTCAAGAAGTTCCCGTGCCCGGAGTGTCCGCGGCGGTACTCGCAGAAGTCAGCCCTGTCGGTGCACGTCCACCGCGACCACCGCCAGCTACCGCTGCCCTTCCCCTGCCAGATTTGTCCTAGAAGGTAACCAAATCCTACTATATCTATACTAATAATATAAAGCTAATCTAAAGTACTGGCCGGTATTAAAAAAAATATTTTTGTTGGTTAGTCCATTCATCGAGGAAAGCTAAAGTCTAAAAAATTTTCTAAAATCGGGATGATTTATAAACTTTCTCGCGGACGTAGCCGCGCGCATATTATAATCCAAACTTATGTTAAAAATGGGAACGTGTGCTTGTTTCTTTGTCCTATCATCACGCCTTCGTTAGAAGCGACCGCAAGATGGAGGCGGCTACCATTGTTAAATTCCACGTGAGCGAAGCCTATTGCCCGCGGCTTCGCTCCTCAGAAATATCTAATAATACACGCCAGGTTCTACAACAATACAGCAGATTGCGTTCCGAAGGGGCGTCCTAATTTTACTCATCAGAAATGATTGCTGCTGATCTAGGCGTATTAATATTGTCTATATTTTGTAATGGGGTATTTGACGCTTGCAAAAAAAGGTTAATTTGTATTATTTCCTCGAAATAACCTCGCCTCATAGAAATAACCTCATCAAAACAACTTTAAAATTTTGGTACTTTAGAATGCCCGCGAAAACGCTGGCCGCCATGATGGGATATATGTGACGACGTTTTCTTTTCATTACATTCATTAAATTCGAATGATATTAAAAAAAATAATCTTTCATTTTAAAAACCCTTTTCTGAATTTAACAAAAAGAATCTAAAAATATGAACATTTTACACCACGTTTCGTCGTTGTTTCTTATGGAGTAAGTGACGTCACAGACATCGCATCATGGCGGACAGCGTTTCGGATCACGTGATAAACAGATAAATAAGGCTAATTTTAAAATTGAAATTATAAATTGATATCGTAATTATATAAAAGAAAATCAATATATTTATCTATTTAATTAATCAAATTATCATAATAATACTTTTAAATTTTATTATACTCTTATTTTTTATTCATTGGGACCACTAGCCTATTGTACATTTTATAATTATTCTGCCCTGATTAGTCAGTATAAGTGCCTAAGAATGACTAGAAGGCATTCAAACTAATCTTTACACTTTTTTCCTTGCAGATATCCGCGAATGTCGGTGCTCAAAAACCACATGAGGAAAGCGCATGGCATGATTCTCATGACACGAAAGGTATTTGATTGTTAAAATATCTAACATGTATTTAAAATTATTAGGGCCTGTTTCACCGCTCACTGATAAAGTTTCTGATAGGCTATCCACAACTTTTTTGACAGATTTTCCGTACGACATGTGTCAAAAAAGATGTGGACAGACTCTACGACACTTATCAGTAAACAGTTTTAGACAAGGCAAAACACTTCACTTCCATAGAACTGACTTGTGAAACTACAGTGCGTTCTCGCCTTTCCGATATTTTGGATTTGCCTTTTTTTTTAATTTAAATACTTTTTTTTTCATAAACAATTTTTAATTTCTTTCTGCCAGTTAATTCCTATGGTTTTATTAAACACAATTTTATTTTCAGATGTTTTTCAAGCAACTACCGTTACTAACGAAGACTCAGATAGCTCATGCCAAAGTTATACTGAAGACTGTTGAGGATCCTTATGCTGAGGTGTTATATTCATCAGACAAACTAAATTATTCAGAAGAGCTGTATGAACAACATGTATAAACCAAAAATTCACTCTAAGTTATTTTTTATTTAGGTTATTATTCGTTTAGCACAACTTTATCTGTGAAGCTGATTGTTAGTTTTGTATGGTTTTGTAAAAATAATAAAAAATATTTTTATTTAGGGGGTGTGCAGACTTTTTTTTTAATTTCTAGAAACTAAAACTCTCTAATAGTTTTTTGGTTTCTGAGCTGTAGTCAAGACAAAAATGATGTACATATTATAATTATTTTACTTTTTTGTGTACTAAATGTCTGTAATGTACATCGTTGGAGTGGTAAAAACTTTAAGTGATTGAATTATATGCTCCTATAAATTTATCCCTTTAGGGCGGTATAATTTAATTATAAGTACATATTTTTGTACAAATTAATTTATAAATAGGAAGTTATGAAATAAATTTATGTTATACTATGAACGTTGTGATTTTAACTTTTCCCTGTTGTTTTTATCAAAAAAACTGAAAGTATACTAAAGATGTTGCAATAAAATAAAAAGAAACAGAAAGAAATTTCTATTAAGGTTTTAGAATACTCAAACAAAAATTCAAGGTGTGTTATTGGGTAACAGCTGGAAAAATGGTTTTTTGTTTTAGCAGGGCAGCGGAGTATCCGTATTTCTGATCTAACTCGAAATCACTCTGTTCATATTTTGTTATGGACCCGAATACTTTTAGAAGTTTCTGATGGGTTTTCGTATAGTATCTGACATTTTTCTGATCAGAAATTAGGTTAACAAGCGGCCGGAATTAATGATATAATTTCAAATAATACCACAGTTTAATTACGAAAAAGTGTTTTATTACGCACTTATTATTTCAATCAAATGTTTATGAAATATTCATCTATAGCATAATGCATACACAATCAGAAGACACCACGTAATTATAATAATGCATCATTACACACTAGGAAAATACAAAAATATTAAGCGGTTCCTTCATATTCGCTACTGGGGTACCGTTCTGTAGAAATGCACCGTGTACGTTTGAATATCGATATCCCCGTCCTTGTCTCTCACGAGTCCACCCGACAAGGACAGACTACATCTATACAGGGGAATACTATAATAGACATTTTGGTCATCAGTTAACACTCCAAGACCGTGGAAGTACTTTGATATTCCTTTACATAAAATAAAATGAGAAAAAAAAAGGATTTTAAAAAATATTTTTGTAGTAAACTCTTTGCTGCATGAATGAAGCAAACCAAAGATTATATTTTTAAGATATTAAGTAATGATTCCAGATTAGTTTTATAGATAAGAAATACCAAAGTACTTCCTTATATTTTGGGTGCATTATATTACAGCTAGAAAGCGTCATTCTCAACATTCGCATTCGGACAGCCTAACCTCAAACACCTCAACTCCAATACTGATACTATCATAACAATGGTCCAAAAATATCTAATAGCGTCCCTAAACAATCAAGTAGAAAAATATTTTAATTATGCACAGAGATCTAGCTTTTTTTTACTCATTTTTTAAATTTTAATCACGTCCATGATATCTTTTGTCGTATCAGCAGATACGTTAGGTCTAAGAGTGTTAAGTTTAAACTACTGTGACGATTTCGTTAAGTTCGATTTTGCATAATGTTCATGAAAATCGTTTTCTATCTGTGACTCTGAAGTAGTTTTTTTTTGAGACATGCACTATAATTTTTAAACACAACCAAGTGTAGAAAAGCATCAAGCTCGATCAGCTGTGTCGGGATTCTACGTATATTCTATTCTTTATCTATGTTTCATAACATTTAACTGGGCTTGTGAATTGTGTTGGAATCGAATTTTCACTGAACATTGTGCATAACTAATGACATATTTATCTAGGACGCCACGATCTTCGAAATTCGAAATGTTACATGTATCAGATTATTCGATATTACATATTAAAGCCGTTACGATAATAACGTACCTAGTTAAAAACGTCCTTAGGGTGTGCATTCACGGTATGTTCTACTCGTAGATTCTTGACGTTTTGAACATAAATTTCGTCACAATTGTACTGAAATACCAATTAATATATAATTATTATTGTCGTGTGCAGACACTGGGACTAGCATATTATAATAATCATCTATTAAAAAGTTGTGTTTTATTTCAGTACAACAGTAACAAATGACGACTGATATATCAGAAATTGACGAACGGTCATACCGTCAATGCAAACCCTTTAACTCTTACTTTAACCCTATGTAAACAGATAAACGATTACAATAACAGACGTGAACTCGCGATGCGTATATCGACTAATCTTACATTAAGAAAGACGTATCCGACCTATATCACCAATTTAATATTGAACACCAATTTTTAGCATCTAAAAGCGATATAAAACGATCTTTCACCGTGTACTTTTCATGATTAGTGCGAAAAACACACGTGATTCCCAAACATGTCAAATGAACATTTACATTTTGTTCGATTTAAAAAATCTAAACTGACATTGACAGTAGACATACTCTTTTTATCGATACCACCACAACACTTTTATTTAGTGAGACTTCAATAAAAAGTTTGTTAGGTAAGAGTTTGTAAAGACTGTTCACTTGACATGCATATTTAAATCTATTTTAACATCGTTACGAACGAAAACGTCTAGTGTTCGAACAAAAATGTGTCCAACTCTTACATAGAACAACAATGACAATATTTACTACAACAGTAGGCCCGTAACGGGTGAAAATATTGCGCCCTAGGATTAGGCGTGGGTAGATCGTAAAAACATAGACTGAAGATGGATCTGTCGTTATTTGACACGTTTATTTTTTTTTTGTAAACTTTAAACAATTTTTACATCAACTTAAAAGCAGTAAAAATAATATTGTTTTTTTTAAACGAAATAAGCCGTGACAGGATATAAGCAACTCACACCAAATCCCATTGCGTTTTAACTATTTAACTATATGATTTGGTGTAGTATTCAAAAACCTCTTCTACCAGTTTGACATAAACCCAACTATTCCGGGGTGCGCTAGCGTACACTTTTCCCTCTTTTATTAGGGCACATATTTGTGTATAGAGCAATTTCCCGCGCAATCTTTTCTCTGTGGTTGGGTTTGCATTACTATAAACCTACTCATATAAAAATAGAAGACATAACTTTACAATGCTTTTTTTTAATATATTTTTTATTTTTCTTCTGTGACTATTTCAAGCTATGTTAGTGTACTTTGAACATTTAGGGTCATAAAATCTTATAAGAATATTTTAATATACATAATTTCTTCAGGATATACACATATACATAATGTTTCTATTTGTGGTATTTATATGAAAATAATATATGAAATATCGCTCCAGCGTCTAATATTTTTATATGAGATTAAAACCTCTGCATTTAGGTACGTCTTTCGGCCAGTATATTTCGGACAGCCATATTGTAAAAATAATATATTATGTAACTTACATTGATATTATTTTTGTAAATTACAAATGTTTTATATCTAATGGCAGTTAAACGCTTAGATATTTTGATGACGGAAACTGTACTACTCATAAGAAACACACTGGCATAAAGATGCCATAGAAAAATTATTCATTTTTCTAAGGCCTCTCTCCATATCACAATAGAATTCAGTTTCAAAATACATAATATTTATAAAAGTTATGTGTCAGAAAAAAAAATCAGCCAACGTCTACAAAATATAAATTCAGCATTTTTCCTACAAGTAGTAAGTTACAAATCCAAAATCCGTTTCCTTGGGCATTGTTCGTAAACGAATTATGCTGTCAGTTGTGAAAAATAAATTGAAATAGTCAAATACACAAGGTACAACTCTACCTCAAACTCTAGAAGACAGCTAGAGTGAGGTAAAACAAATCTTAACTCTTCACATGCATAATATAGGAGATCTAAAAATATCCTCCTATATTGAGTATGTATATTACCTAAGTAAATAAATCAATGAAACCTTTATTAGTCGATTAAAGATATCACAACTTGCTATTTCCAATCTCAAAGCAATGCGGTAAAAACCAGAAATGACTTCATAATTCATTGACGCTAGTGTTGTTTTAGTATCGATACTTTGTCGATCAAAGCTCATGCAATGACTTACATAGATTACATCGTAAATAAAGTACCATAATATGCATATCTCGATAAAATATACGGGGTTAAATGTCTCTACTAATTATCATTACATTAAGAAACAATAAATGAATAATAAAACTCTTCTCTCCCTGCCTGCCTTCGCTATAAAACTATCTATTCCTTCCAACTATCGACTATCACGTTTTATGAAATCAAAATAAATCATAATTATTCCATCACTAAAATAACTTTTGTCAAGAATGTGAGGAAAAGTCGGAGCCGTCATTAAAAGTCGTGGTTATAATATAAAAAAATAAAATAAAAATAAAATGGAATTTACTTCGATTGAAGGTTCGACTAGTTTCCTCGAATAGAAAAAAATAACTTGCACAATTGAAATTATTAGGAACATACATCTGACGCCTCTGAGCAACTCTTGAGAAAAAACCTTCAAGAAATTCAAAGTCTATACTAACATACTTATCACAGGTTAAGGGGACAAGAGAAAATATTAGTTGTTCTCTTAATACGACGCATAATTAAACTAATACAACTTAAGATGCGCTTGCGGAGCGTCAAATAAAACTAAAACGTAAATTCTAAGCCTTCGCCTAACGTGGCGGCTGAGATCTCTAACTTATAATTGTAACTTCGATCGCTAATCTCCAGTTTCTGATGTTTTCTTACAGGAGTTTAATAACGGCTATGATTAGTTTATGTTTAAATATTAGCCAATCAAAAATGCCATATATTTATACTCCCGTTTAAAATCATCAAGAATCAGGCGCAAGTCGCGTGAATCCATCGGCCGCGTTATTTCAATAATAATTCTCCAATGTGACAAAAATAATATGCGACGTTGCCGATCGATTCACACGGCACATGTAGCTTTGAGTTCGCTCGACAAAAGTGACAGGGGAACACGATTATTAGTCTCATTAGCGGTGTGAGGGGTAACGGGGGCACGGGACGCACTATTGGTGGATTATCTTATGCTATTGGCTGATTGCTGTTAATAAGTCCGTTGGCTGTTAATAAGTCTGTCTGTCTGTCTGTTAATAAATCGCAATATCGACTGGGCTTGACGAAATGCAAAAAATCATCAATCCTTTTGATGTTTAAGTTCTTTGATGGTAAATTATTGTATTTTTAGATTTTTACCTAGGGATTCCCCCTCCACTTTTACCGAGCGATCTCACTACACCGGCGAGTCTATCACGATGGCTCCATGCGAGGGTCCATTTCACACATCGATATTTATCGATAATTGACGAGTCCGCGGGCACAGCACTTTGGTCCACACAGACATGGCTAGTCCCAACCGTTCTCTTTCACCATGTGGGCTAGTTCTATTATAAACTTGCCCTCCTTGTACTTCTGACTCGACTCGAACGCGTGCTCCTGAAAATAAAATAATTTAAAATTATTTAAAAAAAAATAGAACTTTAGACAAAAACTAATGTACCTGTTGCACCACTTCCTGATATGTGTCAGGAAAAAAAAAACAGGTAAACCACAATTGACATATGAAGTTTTGAGAATTTGTCAAATAAGTTAAGGGTATAGCCTATCTGACACTTCCGATGAGTGTTACACCAGGCCCTAAGGGTATTTTTCGGGTGAATAATAATTATATATTTTTTAAATGAAATAACTAACGATAATATCGGATCAGCAGTTTTAAAATTGGTAACAGACACATATAAAATCTCGCATATTTTATAATATTCCGTATTCTAGAATATCCCTTATCAGTAAGGAATTGTTTCCAAAAATAGCTCGAACTGCGAGCTCTTAATGTCATTTTCATTAGCGTAGTAACTTTTATTGCGTTGTGTTGGCGTAATTACTTCGTTCAACCGAAGTAACGGAATGACGACATGATAAAGTTCTTAACAAGCCAATTGTTAAAAAACAAAAAACCCGACTGCAGTCCTAAACCGTTGCTATTGCAAATAAACAATGTAATCTGAGAATTTGGCACCAAAACTCCGCCATTTTGTTTCCTTTAATTTTGTTTATGTTTTAATATATCTAGTGTCACCTCTCACAGTAAATACGAATCTAACGACACCTCTAAAAACCAAAAGTCGTGAAGCCGCTTAGGCTGCAGAGCGTGCCAAACAATTATGTTCACATAAATACTTACGAAAAACATAACCTCTCTGGCGCAGTCGGATAAAAACAAGACAGTGGCGGCATCGGTTGATAGACCAATGTTAGTAGTAGAAAACTATAGCCTACTTCATATAGATGCTTTTTAACCGACTTCCAAAAACGAGGAGGTTATATGTTAGGCCGTGGATATATTTTTTTATGGTGAACACAGAGCCGAACGAATCGAACTCCACCACTGACAGCGGACGATTCGACGCGCGCGGGCAAGTGTGCGAGCTTCCAGTACATTTCATTAATAGAATTCTAAAATTCGTTTCCTTCGCCGCGTTTGGCTCGTTCGGTTATAATAAATGTGGTATAACTTGACCACAACCTCTGTACCGCACGGGCTACTGCCGGATACTGACAGAGCAGCACGGCCGGTAACCCCCGCCGCCGGTGTTATTAAATAAAATTGTGTAAATAATCGTCCATAAGATGGTACAATACAGTCCCAGTAGTGGAGCCATCGACAAAAAAAAAAACCCCGCCGCGCCGCGCTATACCCAAGGCGAGGTATAGCGCTCGTGGTAAGCTATAATGAGCGTTATTTGATTTTATGTCTGTCGCGGTCGCGTGTCGCAAAGATCGGAATATCGTCTTCGTAGTAGATAATAAAAAAAGTGTTTTGGGCTGCGATCAATACAAGCTGTTTGTTGTTATGTTATCGACCTGACTGTACATTCCAGCGTTTTATTGATTTATCATTTAGACGTCAACTATGCTCGCAATTACAGTGATAGTCGAGATATTATGTTAGCTATTACGCTTTTACTATATTAAATAATATCTGTTTTATATAATTGATAATATTGGTTACCCTGATAATAATGGTCCCTAGTATAAAACTAGTGGCTAGGCAAAACCGTTTAAGAGTTTTTTTTAAGAAGCACGCTGCCGCCCTCAAGCTTAAATTTCGTTAGCCAACATCTGGTCGATCTTGTCATTTTGGTGCCATCATAATTAGAAAAAAAAAAGCTCTATCGACGTACATTACCAAATTTCTGTAGCTTTTATAGTCATCGAGTTATGAATGTTGCCGTTATATATAAATTAGCAAGCCCTTAGAAAAAATGTTGCGTTTTTTTGGTCATAACTCAAAAAGTACTTTTTAGCTGGAGGATTTTAGTAGCATAGCAATATAGTAAGGTTACGTAAGATAAGTAGGTAACTAGCTGTAACTAAATCCATGTTAACATTAACTGTAACTAAGAGTCCCTTGAGTAAAGAATACACTTTAATTCGGATAAACATGGACACTCAAACCCAAAGCTTACTGCTCAATTATAAACAGACCCAATTTCAACTGACCGAAAATGTCTCCTTAACATCGTGTATGGTTGTTTCTGCTATATATATATATGAACTTTTTAAATCTGTATATCACGTGATCCGAAACGCTGTCCGCCATGATGTGATAAGATAAGAAAGGTTTTTTTTAATTAAAAATGATTGTTCTATCCTTTTTTGAATTTAATAAAAAAAGAATTAACGTATTTTGGTTTGATTTATTTAAACATGACCACTATAGAGGTACCGTGTCGTGCAGTGTCTGAGCGGCACTAGTGCGACCCTTAACCGCGAAATAATTTCACGGTGACCATATGCAAGTGTCATTGACAGATTAACTTTTTTACTCACATATTTCCAGCCGAGCATGGTCTTGCAGCACTCGCAGTAGATGTCGGCGACCGCGTGCAGACCCGTCAGCAGTACACGCTCCTCCGCCGGCCCGCAACCCACGTTCACCCTGGAAGTGGAACGGGGCTTAGTTAGGAATGTGGATAATTTAGGTTTAGTTGATGGTTATTGATATGGACTGTGGGTTGACCTATGTAGAAGTCTAGCAACTATAAATTGAACCTTGCATTTATTTCAACTAACAAAATTATTCCGACATTTGTTGACGGTTAAAATTGAACTGCAACTGAATTTCATGATTTTGATACTAATTGATCATGAGTATTTCTACATAAATGATTTTTCAATTTTTATGTAAGACATAACATGTTATCTAAATATATGATATTTTTATGAAAGATGTATGAAAATGCCATAAAGTAAGATATGGGATACAGGATTTTGTGCCCCCATCTATAGTATTAGGAGTCTGTTTTTAAAAAATACCAAATAAATTATACTATTACTTCACTGTATTTAATTTGTAACAAACAATACTTTTTTTCGATTAATCTCAATAAGAATAACACTTTGCTTTTTACAACAACTCAAATACTCGTGTTCAGGATAAATGATCAAAATCTTTTTTTCAACTACAATTGTGTGATACATCACATCTACAGATTGTTTTGAATTTGGGAGGTTTTTTAGAAGACTATAGTTATCGTCGATTGCACATCGGTTAGTCATGGATTTTTTTTGTTAGCTTGTGCTATCCCACTGCTGGGCAAAGGCCTCCCCCAGGGTCATCCATATCGACGTTCCAACGCAACTGTTGGCCAGTCTGACTGGCAAGCTTCCAGGTCATCTCGCCATCTTTTCCTTGGCCGGCCACGGTTGTGTTTTCCATCCTCTGGTACCCACTCGGTCAATATCTTTGCCCAGCGGTCGGAATGCATTCGGCTAACGTGACCAGCCCAATCCCACTTTAATTTGGCTGTCTTTGCTCCTACGTCCTTGATCTCTGTTTGTGAGCGAAGTACCGTGTTTCTTATTCATTAATCATGGAATATAGTTTTAAAAAAATATAGAGGGTGAAGTAGAGACTCACTATTACTCTTTTATTTTGTTTTATAAAATCTTTTTAGACATTTTAGCAGTAACACCTAATAATTGAAATCGTTAATTTTTCCACGTGACCCTTACTGTCAGCCTAAAATAAGTCACCAGTCGCAAAAGTGCATAAAGAAAGTGATATAGCGATTCGCAAGATTTTCTTGTGTACAGTCAATTTTCGATTTGCCAGCCTAAAATCTCAGTGTAAAGACACTTAGCTGTTGATTAAAGCCGTACAAATAAATGTAAATAACCTCCAATCAGTGTTGTTTGTTGATCGACTCCGATGGTTACACGAGTTAGTAAATAAAGACCTCACTCGTCACATAATGCCGAGTGATTGGAGACAGGGTGTTTCTAAACTCCCACGCGATAAAGTGTTTCTAAGAATTCCTCGTTTGTAGACGGAATAAAGCACCGATTTTACTATTTTTAATCCGACACTAATAGGCGACAAAGGCTTTGATCCTATGAAACAGAATAATGTGTATTATAGGCTATTAGTTATTACTAGTTGAACTAAACCACCTCATTTCGCTTATTAGCATTTAGCATGGCTATTGTATGAACATTTTTAATGTTTATAATGCCGACACTAGAACGAAATCATTTCGAAGCCTTATTACAATTGAATATTATCTTTTGCTTTGAAAATCGCTTTTGCCCGCGTGGGATACGAAAATCGCATAAAAATCTGAATATTCTGTGAACAATGTGTTTTTCCCAGACCAAAAGTAGCCTATGTCTCTTCCACCCTTTCAACTTAGTCTATGCCATGAGTCTAGTCGATCGATTGCTCCGAAAGGGAATAGGAGGAAGGACATACAAAGAAACACACGTTCCCATATAGATATAGATATTATTCCATGAAATGTGTACTCACACTGAATTGAACAGATATGCGCGCCCCTGGCTGCCTTGGAACGACTGAAAATTAAAAAATATAATTTAAACATTAGATTGAAATGTTAAAGAAATAAAATAAGGACAACACAAAAGCCGGTTTGTCACCCGTAGAAACTTGTTTATCTATATAAATCTTAAAAAGAAAAGATTTTAACTAAATTGATTGCAAGAAGCATTATTTTTTGATAAATGATGAAAAAATATGACCGAAATTTTGCTTAATTTTAGGAACTTACGAAATGATAATGTTGATAAGAATTTTTCACGCAATTTTTCATTATGGCAAAACTTGTAATGAGATTCTACCATAGATTGATGATACTTAAATATTCCGCCCTCAGAGACCAGATTCCTAATTGTGAATTCCAACTCGCGGCTGGTGAATGGTCAAGGTCAATTTTTACTTTTATTTTTTTTCATACACACGTTAAAATATATATATAGACTATATTTCTTCTATAATACTTTAATTTTGCCGTACCAAGTGTTATGGACTTCTAAACTTTATGATGTTATAGGATACTAACTGTCAACTCCACTATAGTTGATAGTTTAGAATTTTACATGTAAATTTACATCAAGATAAAGCGACCAAGTTAGAGTGGCCATTACTTGACCAGCTTAGTTATTGACGGGCAAACTTTGTGGGGGTGTGCATACAAGATATTGTCATAACTTTGCTGGACTGCTGCAACTACACCTAAGCTTTATTTATTATGAATTGACTTTCAAATGCTCCTCTTGTGTTGACATTAATAGAGGCATTGATATGTAGACTCTACATATGAATGCCTCTATTAATACCTTCATTGTAGAGCGTCAATATGAATATCTCAGGGTATCTTCCGTTGAAACCTTCAGAAGTCAGAGATAGAACGTTAGGTTTCCGCAAGGGGCTACACTTCTTTAGGTCGGTCATCCGTCGCGGAGAGTATAGTCGAGTTAGTCAGTTTACTGAGGGCTCAGTTCCCCTACTCCTCATTCTTTACTCTCGTTGCCTATTCCTTTATTATACAACGCCTAAACGCGTGCGGGCGACGGCAGTTGCTTTCCATCAGATGAGCCTTTTTTATGAAACTAGGAGGGACAAATCTGCAAGTACACTTCCTATTTTGATACAATGCTCTTAAGAGGATTGTGTACTAAACGGTTTTCATACAACGGGCCATAACGTTTTCCACCCTCTAAACCCTCACCTAGAGTAATGATTTTGTAGTATGTTGTGGAAATTGTGGATTTGTTTAATTAGAAAACAGGGTAATTTATTGCTCACCTTGGATATAAGCTCGTCGTGGCTCGCCAGGTGCGCCCGGCAGTGAATGCAGCTGTAGGTGCGGTGAGCGGGGGGCAGGTACGCCTGGAACGTCTTCACGCGCGCCGCACCCTCGCCTGCCACCCCACGGTTAGTCACCCCCTCACGCATGAGTGCCTGCTAGCTACCAATACACACCCGTCAGGGAACGCCCCAAGCGCACTATACAATAACCCCCTAAAATTTGGGTTTGGACCGAAAACGACTGGGATGGGTCCGAACCCCATATTTTTGGGTTTGAACCCGAACCAAATTTGAGGCCGGGTCCAAACCTATAGACGCAGGGAATGGAATGAGCGATAATTGATGTGGTGTATGAGTATCATAGATACATCATAACACTGTCTTACAACCATAGCTTTAGTGAGGGTAGTCTATCTGTAAATATGGCGGCTGTGGCTGTCAAGGTGACAGTTATGCTTAGGCGCTTGACGAGAATAGATGTGCTCGAGACTCGCGTATATGGCTTGGTGTGTGTTTAGTGAGCCAGCGTCTTCGGTTTTTACAGTAGAGAATACCATATCAGCGAATCTGATGATCTTATATATTTGATATTATTTATAGCAAGTAAAAATTTATTTTTTCGTCGTGGTTTAAATGAGGGCACTGAGCATCTCTCATTCCATTCTCTATGTCTAGAAGAATACCACCATTGACAAACCGTTAAAATGTATAAAATCAATAAAATAAATAAACAAAATATGAGTCCAAACTAAGTCAAGAGATGATTTAAAAAATCGCAATGGTGATAAAATAGTACGCGTGGGGCACTAAGCACTCATGCGATGGAAAAGTAATCATTTAAAAAAACATAAGAAGATATGTAAAGTTTAAATTAGGAACACTTTAAAACTAGGTCATAGACAATAGAGGAGAGAAACTTGCGCTCGACCGTTCTATTTCCAAGTACCGGTTCTATTGATATTAGAATGGCGCTAAAGTCACAAAAGATAGTTTTAAGACAAGGGATTATAAATAACACTACAAAATCCTTGATAGAAGGAACCATGCCACGATTTAAAAAAAAATAGGCTATCCTCCTCTATTGTCTAATGGTAAATTTTTCTATTTCCGATTCCATTATTTAAATTCAACAGGATTACAGTTTTCAATACAGTCTCTGAGTAATAAAATTACAAAAATCTTACAAATTTTGAAAACAAACATCGGGTGTGTTATGATTGGTCAATTATCCTTCCAATTTTTTTAGGTAGGTCTTATACTGAATCGAAGCTTTATTGATGTTGCTAGCATTATGTTGGATTAAATAGCAAAACCGGAGAAATGGATATTAGTTATCGATCGCGTTATTAGGAACTTCAATGCACAATAACGGGCGGTACATTCAATATCCAGTGAATTGCCATCAATTCTTCATGAATTTGACTTTCAATCGGGACAAACAAACGCTGTTCAGCGATATTTAACCTCAAATAGGACCCTAATGCCATCGACATAAGGATTAAAGTTAAAAAACTTCGAAGTGACATAACCGTGAACGAATATTGCTATTATTAGCGTCCAATATTGTGACTGATGACATTGATGGCAATTTGTTATTTACTGGACAACTAAAAAACGGTATGTTATTAACCGTGGCTCAGAAACTCAGCTGATCTTCCGATCTCCGGTGGAAGCTAACCTGGGTGGCAGGAAAAGATTTTGGTAATAGCCGCGATTGGAAGATCAGACAAAGTGTTTCTATGGGTTCTCAGATACATAAACAGAACACATTGCTTACAATACAAAGATGGAAGAACCGTATTATGGTATACATCGATGAAACCAAACATTTATCCTTGAAAATACGCTGGGAAGTCTTCTAATCGGCTTTTAAGCAACATTAGGTCTTTTAGGCTTTGGAGCTAGCTTTAAAGCAGTTCATTACGACAAAAAAATTTCTGAACTCAACACACCAAGATTCATTCATGCACACCATTTTTGGCTTTGGGATTATTCCCGATTGGGAAGTTCCAAACTCAGATCTATTGTCTATATTCATAAAACTAGGATATATATCTGGCTTTGGAACTTCCTTAGAACCAATGACGGTTCCTCAGAACCAAGTATGGTATCCAGAACCCCTATTTTCAAACGCTACATTCAAATCTTCGGACTCGACCAAATATTGCCGTTCTTCTGTAACGACGTCATTTCACGTTAAAGTAGGACCTAGCATTCCGATTCGTTCGAGTCTCATAGCGGCCCTACATAAGTGCCGCGAAGCATCGTTAACAAGCGTGAATGAAAATATAGAGGGTTTAAGCGTTGTTTACGTACGCTAATTTTGGAAGGTATAACTTTTGACGAATTCACGGCACTGATGTGGAGCCGGGGTCAAAACAGTCTCGAGGTAAGGATATGCGTACCTGCCTGGCGCGAGCAGCAAGCGCCCGCCGCCCACATGCGCGCGAGCCGTCCGTCACCTACCGCGCGCGCTCTCGCACCGCGCCGCGCGCTCCTTCTTACTGCCCGCCACCCTCTGGGAACAAACAGACGGACTGTCAATATGTATGTACAGTACCCTATTACAGCTGCAAGATTCAAGAATTTGGAAACAGAAATAGTAAAGAAAGGACAGATAGTTCAATTGAATTGTGCGCGTGGGCCTATGTTTGCGTGCTCTTGTATATACACAACTTTCATTCATGTAGCCACTGACAATGACGCGGCAGGCGGCGTCTGAATAAATAAGAATTACCTACGCTGCATAGGGCCGCGCGCATAATTGAGTTCAAATAACTTTAAAAGATACTATCAAGGCCTTGATTTACAAATAGGCATTGCCGGCCTATTGTCGGCAGCGTCCTAAGGCCAGGGGGACGAGAGCCTCTTAGCATCCTAAAAAGACAGCGAATTTTGAGGCATGGGACAGCAGGAATGGCCTTCACTCATAAAAAATTACATCCTTCGTTGCTACCATCGAAACTGTTCTATCTTCCTAAATGTCACATATACTGCTGTTCATATAATGTAATAGCGTGTCACTGATAGCCAAAATCAACTTATTAAAAGCTTTCTGATTACATAAGAGAGACACTTAAATCTTTTTTAATAGTCAGGAATCAGGATTAGTAAAGCAAAAAACTCGACGCACAAGACTCTTAATAAAAGAAATGTTTTACAGCGAAAGTGGTAATAAATACAACAATGTTGATAAAGTTAACGAGCGGTAGATAAAAATAATTGCAGCTGGTAATTACGCGATTGGTTAAAAATAACAGACGTGCACGAATGTAAATAAAAAACAACACATAAAAACGCAATTCGAGATTATTATTTATAGCAGGGTTTTCCAAAACATAAATCACATGAAAAACCCTTTACAAAGAGCTCAAAAATAGTGTCAGTAGAAACCCTCTCTGGTTTCCTTAGTGCGGCATGCGACCGGGGCACGGTCGCGCCCGTGTTTACGTGAAAGCGTGTATACGTACGTCACTGAACGGTCACCGCGTGTCGCCTTACATACTTTATATGTAAGCACGGGCGACACGCGGCCACGGCACGGTGTGAAAGCTCTTAATTTTTGCTCATACATTACTACTTTACGCGGCCTTGTGCATATATAAAAAAGGAGTTTTTATTGCAAAGTTATACTTCTGTCAAGAACCTCATGGATCAGTGATGTCGTTACCGCCTTGCGACCGGTCAACCGAATAACCACGGCCGTTGACTCTTGGTTGCTGTGCGTTATAGTCTTCGACAATCACGTCTTCATTCTATAGGCAAATGTTTCATTGGAAATATGGTTGACTGGCAGAGAATGCCCTATGGCATTAAGTCCGCCATTGTACACTGTGTAAAAAGTGTAAAATAAATAAATACGTATTTAATTTCCTCTTCTTCTATTTAAAATATGGCTCCTATCCTATGGCTTGTGAATCGCCAATAGTTATCGATTTCCTTTTGGAAATTGTTTCTTTCACATTTTCTAGCATTACTATATTAGCATTATCTACCGTATTTTGTCTATCAGATGAAAATACCAATTCCCATCTTCGAATATGACTTTATAAACTTAACATAGATTTTATTTAAAAAGCCTATAAGAGTACTATGAGCTGTAAGCCTCTGTCACATCAGCTTTAAACACATTAAATATTCCGTAGATAACCGTATGATTCCTGAGTCCTGACTACATAATATGGATGGTCTACCACCATCCATATTTTGCGACAGCTGCCAAGGGTCGTGTTTTCATTTGGTATTCCAAACGAAATTCAATTACGGTAACACAATAAAATCTTTATAAAACTGCTACAATAAAATGCCAAAAACATCGTTGGCAAAAGTATACTTCTGTTTGATGATTTTACTTTTAAAATATGTATTAATTAGCGTTAGCATTAACGGCTGGTTTGCATTGAGTCTAACTGACATCAGTCGACTGTCGAGTTAGACACCTAGCACTGCCATCGTGTAAATTGATTTCAAGTCAGTATACTGTCGCCTCGAGTACTGACTGCGTGTAAATAGTATGTTTTAGTTTTCGGCGCCAACCTTGACGTCATCACTCACGTTACTGACCCAATGTAAATAAGACCTAAATGCTGATGATGACATGACATGATGCTCATGAACATCAGTATTTACTAATGTAAATGAGGCATAATCGCGGTGTTCGTGTATATAAAGTAGCCGACACGGAGCCACACGGAAGTCAGGAAACTGATTCACCTACTACGTGAAACGCAATTATACGAAACTTCTAGACGTTGGAAATATGCATCGTACTTGAAGTTATACACACACACCACAAATAAATAGGTAGGTAAAAATCGAGCGGGTCCATTTCGGGGCACGCACAGATATGCTCGATTTCAGATAACTTCAAGTAACAATGCAATGTTTGGCACCCGTTTTAATATACTGTAGACGTATATCGTAAAGTATACGCTTAAAATGTCAAGCAGATGCATGAAATTAACCACATCTGAATATTGAGTCTACTAGCTTTTGCCCTCGGCTTCGTTCACGTGGAATTTGAAAATGAAACGAACACATTTTCCAACAATTAAAGGATAAAAATAAGAAATGTCATTGCCTCACCATATTGCACCGTTTGTCCACCAAAACCGTCAACCGAGAACGAGATTATTTCAGCCCATAAAAATGCATATTTCTGATCTAGGCTATAATTTTTATTTTTTAGTGACATTGCTCTGTCGTCAACGTCGTCACTGTCATTGGAGGCGTAGAGGAAAATGAAACATGTACCATTTTCATTCCCTGTTGAAGGTGATGGTGGATAATCGACTTTATGGTCAACGATAGTTTGTCTAAAATTACAATTTTAGTTAGGGTTCCTTATTAAGAAGACTTCTCCGGAATAGTTTTATAATTCTTACACAAAACGAGCAGTTCATTGCATTGTGATTTGTGATAGTGGGTCACTGACACTGCATATCATTGTATTTACGATTGCGAAACTCTGTTTTTCGTATTCTAGAATAACCTAGAAATTCGTGTGGACTGTGGTCTTTCTACTTCTATTTTTTAAGAATCTACAATTTATAGACGCGGAATTATCGTGAGATACTAACAGCAGCTCTCAGGGACATTATAATAATTACTTAATTTAATGAATAGTTGAGCTAACGCTGAGCGCGTTGTGTTGTCGGTTCACAAAGTACTACCGGAGTAGAACGATCGGGTCGGACTGATCGCAGGCCGACCGGCGAGGTGATGCCTAGCGAGTGACCTTAACGCAGGCAGTTGTATTGCTGTCGCATGAAACAAAATCCCGTGGATCGGTAGGCCTCTCCGAGTCAGGGAAACTTTAAGGGCGTTCTACACGGCGTGAACAAACATCACGCAAAGGTGTTGATGCAATGCATTTTCAATCTTACGCCATAAACTGAAGGCGCATTTTAGATATTAATGTTGTAAATGGTCATGTTTGACAAACCGTTTGTCAAACACGATCTTAATGCACTCCAAATTGCACTCTGAGTTAATGGCGTAAGATTGAATTGAGGTTGCATCTTAGATATTAATGTTGTAAGTAGTGTCCATCGAGTATAGCTATTTTCAATCTTCCGCCATGAGCTGAGGGTGCAATTTGAATTGCATCAAAGTGCGCCTTTGCGTGATGTTTGTTCCCACCCTTTACTCTGATAAAAAAAACTGACAAAAACGGTGTATCTTCACATTATTTTTATCTGATTCATCTGCATTACTAAAAAGCATTGTTTTCAAAACGTACCGCTTAGAATTCACTGCACGATTGCTGATAAAATCGCTCATCAAAATTTTGCCCGTGTGGGAAGATTTTTTTTTCAACATTGTGTGGAGTCATTATTTTTAAATATAAGCGCAAGCTTCACATAAGTAAGACCATCCTGAACATTATTGTAATTATTAAACATCTTATTTTTATTTATTATTGGGGCTTGGCTATAACCATGGCCAATGTCAAGTAAAGGCGGGAAATCAATTTTCTTGTTTCAATAATTTTTAGCAACGTTACATACATTTCATCAAGTCTAAAGTCTAGTCATAGTAAAGATAAAACGTCAATACAGTCAGAGTCAAGTCAGTCCATTTAGTAAAGCGG
>JAOTAV010090967.1:0-11482 GCA_026546445.1 Cyclargus thomasi | reverse complement strand
TAGCTTTTATAGTCATCGAGTTATTAAAATTAATATTGCCGTTATGAAGTACGAAGCCCTTAGAAAAACTGCGGCGTTTTTTGCTCATAACTCAAAAAGTACTTTTTGTACATGACGGCATTTTAGCTCGAGGACGGCAGTATATAAGACCCCCTGCAATATAATCATTTACTTTTACTACACTGTATAGTTGGGAAAGTGTGCAGGTAGTAATTGCACTTGTACATGAGTAGTGGGGTAGTGGGGTATTGGGATAGTGGGGTAGTGGGAACCGAGGATATGTACGAGTATTGTTTACATTTAATTGAATGTGGTAATCGATTTCCACTTACCTGGCGTCTGTGGTCTGTACTCTGTAGCAAAATGTTACGTGAGTGTTGCCAGCAATCAAACCAAGTGTTTACATATTCGGTAACAGTTAACGATTGTTTTGTAGGTATGTATGTACATACAAAAGTGGATATCCATTAATTGGAAAAACGAGCACGAATAAAAACATTTGTAAATGTTCAAATTCGTGCTCGTTTTTTTTTAAAGCTATTTGAATATTCGAAATCAAATGGGTCGAAATCGTAAAAAAAAAGAAAAGAAGAAAAAAAAAAAAGGTACCGCAGTTCAATAGCAGAAGAATTAAATATAAATAAAGAAAATCGAAATAATAAATAATTTTAGGTGTATCTTGCATAGGCTAAGAGACTAATATACATTTTTTTATTATAAAGGTGTTTACTATTCAAAATTATATAACACAATATTTATTTAACATGTAGAGTATCCACCTTACTTGTGAGCTTAGTATATGTAGTTGTATGCACAAAGTTATTACGTAACAATCTAGCTTATTTATGCTTATGTGTTGTTATGAATCATAACTTATGATTGTACTGTGTATTTTGCAATACTTAAATAAATAAAAATAAATAATTTTGTCCGGTTAAATATCCGAAAACCTTAAATTGAATTGTAATAATTAGATATTTTAAATTAATTTATAACACAATTAAACGCTATTTGATATAGATTATCAAAACCCCGCCTGATATGTACAGATCCCAAATGAGGCGAAACGAATGCTCAATCCAGCACAATATGCCAACAAATATCTGCCAGCAACACCCAGCAAGACGGAGCCAGCAACACCCGGCAAGACGGAGCCAGCAACACCCAGCAAGACGGAGCCAGCAACACCCGGCAAGACGGACGGATTCTCAGATCGTCGTGATTAATTGGATTATCAAACGAAATCCCCCGCCGCCCACGAACAATGTCTTACGATAACAAAGAGGTGAGGAAAGCTTCGCACATCCAGATGTAGGGAGTCACTCCGTTTTGTATAATGGGGGAAATTGAAAGAGAGCCAGTTGACAGACAGAGTTATTTGGTCGGAACATGTCAGTTTCATATAAGTTGTGATCTGTCGGCTGAGTTTGACATAGCCCGACCAAAACACTTAGATTTACGGTCTGTATCTGTTTCAACTTCTCTGATTGTATAACGCTACTTGCTTCTCGCGACTTCGTTGATCGGTTAGCGCAGGATAGTAAAGCGTGCTTTCGCGTTTATTTTATCTACACGGACGAAATTTTTAAAGCTTTGTTTTTCGTCAGATGTGAAAATAGGTATTAGAGATCGCATCGGCAATTTTTTCGGCAAAAAGTAGTCTCTGCACATATCCAGAACCTAAACTGTTACCATAACAAACTTTTGCATTAAGGCGAAGACACGCGCAAACGGCCTTCACCATACATTCGGAATTTCGAAAATCTACATAAAACATATTATACTATTAATAAAAACAAGAAATAAAAATTTCCTCCTAAGATATTATAGTGTTACTTGTATAATATAAAATATTGTCTATCTTAACCGGTTAGTTTAGTGGTTATTCAAATTTTTTACAAAAAATATATTTCAACTGTACATTTTTTACCAGACCCTTATATAATAAATATTTAAGATACATTTTGCTAAGAAATCTTATAAAGTAAACGACCTTAGGCCTCATAAAATATATGAAATAGCGTTGTTGAAAGAAAAAGGTTTTCAAGGTACCTCGTCCTGTTTATCGCGAGTTTAGCGCGATATGAATTTTACACAGCAGTCAAGTTTTCACTCGAAACAATAAAATTCCACAACTATATGGAGCAAACTATATCCACATTCTGCGTGAGAAACTTTATTTCGGGTGTAATTTTGAGTTTGAAACAAACGACTGCATCGTATTGAAAGTAGCTTCTTGGGGGTGGTATGTTGTAAATGTATTTGTTATTTGATGAGACAGTGAGAGGTATTTGGTACTCTCACAAATTTCTTACATAGACTTAATATTACAAATGTCCCACATAAGTCTACGTAAGAATTTTTTTAAATTCGCAAGAAGAGATTTAATTGTTGATTGTTCTTGGTCTTTTGCTTTGTTTCTCCGAGGTAGAGAAAGTTGTAAATAAATATGACATAAACAATATTAAGTTATTGTAAAAAGCCGTACACGGCTATCAACAGTGCCTAAACTCGCAAATTTTATGTCGAAATCACACCGAGGCGGGACATCTACAACTAAGAACAGAACAACACTAATAGCTTTGACATTTCACAATAAATAGATTGTGCTCGCCATTAGCAGGTAACAAATTTAGCCTTATTTTCAGTAAAGCCCGGAAACACACGAGGCTACTTTTTAAGCCAGGACAGCAAGCTGTCAAGCTGTCAACCTAGTATTTCTGGCTTCGTGTAGGAAAAACTTCAAAAAGCTTCATTGTTACCCGACTGCGCCAGAAGGAGGGTTAAGTTTTTCGAGAGTATGTATGTTACAGACATACATGTATTATTGTTTGGCACGCTTTCCAGGTTAAACGGCTTGATGGATTTTGGCTTGAGAGGTGTCGTTAGTTAGTTCGTATTTACTGTGAGAGTGACGCTAGATTATACATATTATCTTACTGGCAATGTTAATACATTGCCTAGGCATTGTATAGAATGCCTGCCATTCTCCCGGTAATGTGTAAAATAATCTAATCTTAGACTACGTTAGTAACCCCTTTTGGCGGCCTTTTGAATAGAATCGCCTGAATTTGAGGGTGATCAAAGGGGAGGTTCGTATTTAAGATATTAATAATATTTAGGTTACCGGAGCCCCGATGAAATATTAACAAATATTTTTAAATTACATCGAAACCCAAAACCTCCGTGACTGATTGTTACGTCAGAGCAGATCCGACTCGGATAGGTTAGGTTAGGAAGCCAAGGTGGGGGAAGCACAGCTTAGTTTCCGTGATTTTTTTTTTTTTTTATAAATACAAAACCTTCCTGACTGAAGCGAAGCGGAGCTTACATACGGCTCGAATTGATAATCTCTGTTTTGAAGTCGAATAACGTTTGACTTAGCTGGTATCGACTACATAGCCGCATAGCATAACAAAATGGCGGATTTTTAGCACCAAATTCGAGTATTGCATTGTTTAAATTGCAACGGCTCCTGCGGTCGGGTTTTTCGTTTTTCGACATTTAGTTATTAAGCTAGTAATCTAAGTGAATTCGTCGACAAGCCAGTGTCAAAACCGAGAACTTTCTTGCTGTTGGTCGGAAAAATGGCCGTGTATTCCGGGCATAAGCGGGTTCAACTGTAATTCACACTATAATACAACTGATGCAGATCGCGAACTTTCTAGGTCAGTGCACACCGCTAAAAGTGCAATTAGGGGGAGTGCACAATGGGGACGGAATTAGCTGCAGCCAGGTGTTTCATTACAGTGTGCATACACCCTGACCTCGCGACCCCGCGACCCCGCGACCCCGCGACCGCGACCTCCGCTACATACAAGGAGGTATCTACCATTTTCTGCCACCGATAGCTGATATCTCACCTGCGGTCTAGCATGGAGACCGAGAAAGTGTTTCTTTCTACAGCAAGATAGACAAAGTGAAGGATGCAAAAAAAAATCTGTCAGTTTATATCAACTACCTGTCATTTCGTCCATTCTTTGTCAAAAACACAGTTTAGCAAAACGTTATATAAGTTTGCAGTGAGGCGATGGTATCAAATGTAACACGAGCGTCGAGATATTTGAACCATTGCTTGTGTGGAATCAATACACTTACCATTGGTTTATCCCACGGGAACATTCAATCATAATCCTTTATTATTTAAGTAAGTTAGTATCAATTAGTTCCCTTGTTCGTAAAAATATTTAAACAATAACTAACCATCATCGCTGTCCCTTTCTGTCGTGTGACGTTTCGAATGTTCCAGAAAAGGACTGCGAATGTTGATTTGTTAAACACTGTTAAAATATTTTAATGAATAAGGGAGCTAATCTATAAACAACATTCCGTCAAAATTTATCCAGTGTTCTCGGCGTAAATGACGGATTATATACGAAGTAAATACTAAAAAAATACGTATAATATCAATGTTATTTTTCGTACGATGTACGCGATTTATCGAGAAGGCAAAAACTCTTGTTTTGTAAACTACTCAAAAGTATAAACACAAATAGACAGTATGCTATTTACTGCCTATTTAATGTACAGCATTACACAAAATGGTATTTGTCTCAAAGTAAACAAAATTTGAGTCTGTTTCAGTATATTGTACCCATTCGAGTGACCACTTGAAAGTGGTCACTCGTATAAAATATACTGAAACAGACTCAAATTATGTTAGTGGCAATCTCTGAGCCCGCCCGAACCGCCGTATACAAAAAAACTTTATAGATCTAACCCCTCTGTTTTAGTCACGATCCGGGTAGGTCCTTCCTTAGCGTTAAAATGTCTTCAATTTGACTGCCCTACAAAGCGTTCAGTCAATACGAAAAAGACTCTTTCAAAATTTTCCTAGAAATAACGAATCCAATTCAACACGTGTAGTCTCTAATAAATTTCTAAAGCTCCACTTTCGAGTTTAAATATAAACAGTTTAGCCAAAGTTATATCATACTAAGACTTCATAATAAACTAGCGCGCCCGCTATAAAAACAAGATTAAACGATATTAAAAGCTTTATTAAGAACACGGAAACTTTATATGCGCTTTGAAAGAAAGCCCGATAAATAGAAAAAAAAAGTTCGCAAACTCGAGCACGACCGAGCAAAAGCTCTCGGTGAAATTATTTTCATATTATGTAAGAAGTTTATAAGAGGCGAGTTATTGGTCGTGGCATGCTCAGTGCGCACGGGCGGGCTGAGGGACGCAACCTAACTCTATGGTGATTTACATAAAACCAGCATTAATTTACATAAAAGCAGGTTCAGCAGTTTAGGAGTCAAAAATAAACAGAAGACAGATAGATAGACAGAAAGACATACTTTCGCATTTATAATATATGTGTTAGGCATAAAGGATTGATTTAGATTTTTGGTTAGTATGAATTGATTGAATTATACTTATGGAAAATTTCAGAGTGAATATTTTCATGTTGAAGATAGCTTTATGTCTGTAACGTATTCACGGAGAGACACGGCATCACGTAAACCGACCGATGAGACTAATATAACTATCAAGAGTTTTAAAAACTTAAAACGCTCTTGGGATATCCGTTGGAAAATTTCAAGTTTCCTCCAAGTTATCTATAATTTAAATGAAAAATTGGTCAGATAAGCTGAGAGATTGGGTCGGGGTTGTGAAGGGGGTTGGGGAGAGGGGGGGTGCCATTCATCACAAGCCCGAGAATCTCGCAGATGCACGCAGAGAGCAATCATCAAGTTTAAATCGCCACTTGGCTCCAATTTTCTGAATATCTGTTGCGAAGCTGTTATGTGTTAGCGTGGCACATTTTGTATGCGCCAAATCTTTGTTTTATTAATCTTTTTCGTTTATACTAGTTGCGTATCACTCGTATCGAGCCGGCCCATTCGTGCCGAAGCGTGGCTCTCCCACGACAACGAGCATCCGTATTATGTACTCGAGATTGGAAAATGTCTCATTAGTACACACCTCCACCGGGGTTTGAACCTGCACCCTCTCGAGTGCGAACCAACTTATGTCTTACCCACTAGGCTCAGGTCTTTCACTTGATTTTTTTTTTTTTTAGAATGTTATATTTCGTTTCGCAGTGCGGTAGAGTAAAGCAAATTTTGAATATCGAACCACGACACATTCCTTATGCTCGATATACACGAGGCAAGTTTTTGAAGCTAGAATAGCAAGCTAGTTATCTAGTACTTTCCTTCCTTAAGAGTCGCAGTGACGCAAGGGCCACAGGGTCCTTCCTTTGGCTTTAAAATAAATCTAATACTTTTGGCTTCGTGTAGAAAAAAACTAGTTCAATTTATTAGCCGGTAAAATATAGTAATCTAGTTGACAAGTCAGCATAGGTGTATAAAGGGGGGGGAGGCGAGTGGGCCGTGCCCACCCCAAAATGATCTGGTTCCCGCGCGATAAACATATTTAAAAAAAACTTTCCTCGGTCTCACCGTTCACTGCTCACTAACCACTCACCGTTCACCGTTCACCGCTCACCGCTCACCGTGCCACGATCAAAATGAATAGTTGATGTGGTACTCAGCGTTACCTGCAACAAACAAGCCAAAGTCTGAGCACTCGTTCATAATTACTGAGCGCGTCGGCGGCTTCGAGAATTACGTTAGAAAGGCGACGCATATTAATGTAGAAAAATGTTACTCGCAGTTAGTGCACAAAATAATTTCGTTTTTTTTCTGTTTTCTTATGACATTAAGGGGGCAAGCGAGCAGACGGGTTACCTGATGGAAAGCAACTGCCGTCGCCCATGGACACTCGCGACATCCGAAGAGTCGCAAGGCGTTGCCGGCCTTTATGAGGGAATAGGGATAGGGGATTAGGGAAGTTGGGCCACCGGTAAACTCATTCGCTGAACGAAACACAGCACAATGCCGTTTCACGACAGTTTTCTGTGAGGCCGTGGTTCATTCATTCCGGCTGCGCCAGCCCATTCGTTCCGAAGCATGGCTCTCCCACGGCAAAATCCTTAACAGTTACTGTAATATTAATGTGTAGTTATTAACTTAGGGTTAGGGGCCCCTGGATTACACACCTGCGCCCTAGGGTCGCAGCCAGGGGTAAGGGGGACAGGAAGTCTTGTGAACGCTTATGTGTACAGCAATTTTGTTTTATTCTATAACTAAGCATATATTAATTAAAAATACATTTATCCATAAAAACAATAATAAATTATATAAATTAAACTAAAATTAAAACTATAAATAAAATATTAAATTTAAGTCCGAGGCAACGTGTCAATTATTGTAAAATAATTTATTATTATTTTATTTTAGAGACCCACCAACAGAACAGAATTTGTTACAATTTAATTTTGATTTACATGAAATTAAAAACGTTTTAAATGTAAACAATTTAAAAGTAATCAAATTCGAATGCTTCACTATCAGCCTTCTAAAAGTTCAAGTCATCAGAAAGAATCCTTTGGCTCGGGAGCCGAGGGCTAACTTTTATCTTCTTAGGGCCTGTTTCACTGATAAGTGATGCTGCCGCTTACTGATAAGTGTCTAGTCTACCTAAATGTTGTATGGATAATCTGTCAAAAAAGTTAAGGATAGCTTATCAGAAATTTTATCAGTAAGCGGTAAAACAGGCCCTTGATGTGTAAAACTCAAAGGTGACTGACTGACTGACTGACCAAGTGATCTATCAACGCACAGCCCAAACCACTGGACGGATCGGCCCGAAATTTCTCATGTAGAGTACCGAGTGCAAGCGTTTCGCGTTTACTAAGATTTTATATGGGATCTGTACAGCGCCATCTAGCGATGCTCACGGCCACATCTACAAATCTCATATAAAATCTAAGTAAACACGAAACGCGTTCACGGTCGAATGTGAAAAAAAAACCCGCACACGGCACTCTGGTGGTGTTATAACATTGGCGTACTAAGATAATATGTGATTCTATAGACACTGGTAGTATTATCACATTCCCGGCAGAATAACATCTGTCGGGCCGCTAGTCTTATTATTTTAAAGCTCGTAATACGTCTAGTAGCTTAAGCTTTATGACTTTCAAAAACTTACCCTTTATTTCATCATAAAATACAATTTTATTGTAATAAAAAGTTTTATAACTTTCTGTTCCTGAGAACTGTGGTGTGATCCTATTGTGTCTCCAAAGCTTAAGTTTTTACGTCTCGAAGTTGCAAAGGATTTCAAAGAAGTATAATTTCAGTGACATCGCAAGAAAAGACATCAAGTGAAAAGTTGGAACCGTACATTTTGGCGACATGAAATAGTATACGCTATGCCTTTTTTTTTCACATACTGAAAGTCAACGTCATTTTGTCGGAACACGTCAATTCTATGTAAGTCACGGTCTCGACTGAGACGGACATATCACGAATAGGTTCCCAACTTGGGTATCAACTTCTCTGATAGTACCCAGCATGTGCTTAGTATGTATTTTATGCACTCCAAGCTAACCGCAAGGGAATTTAAGGATGATAACTAATTTACGGCGTGTCTAGGGACGTGTTCGAATTATGTCTACTCGTGTTGCGGATAGTTAGAGGCTAGGTTTACTATTCAAGTTTTAAATGATGACCTCTGTGGCTCGGTTGGTGAGCGCGTTGGTAGGTCACGCCGGGGGTCGCGGGTTTGAACGCCGACGGAGCAAAAAGTTTTTCAAGGCTCCTGAATCTTGGATGTGTAGCATATTATCATAAAAATCTTAAATATGTGTATAGTATAAAAGTATTAAATATATTTCCGTTGTCTGGTACCTATAACACAAGCGTCTATAGATATTAATATAACTTCCATAAAAAGTTGGATGTATAGGAGACTGCAACTTCGTTGTGCCAAAATTCGTTAATCGCGCGGGAACCTTTTAAAAGTACCCGTTTCAATATGTCCCTCCCCGAAACACAAGGTACATCCATACCAAATTTCAGCAAAAATGGTTCGTTCGTGAAGATGTAACAGACAGACAAATACTCTTTATAATATTAGTCTTGAAATTGGAAATGTGGTTCGTTTTGACCTTTGTAACAAAAAAGAGTTTGTCGTTACAAAATGAAACTTATAGCCTAGATCATAAAGTTTTATTTCATCGGGCCGAAATGATCTCGTTCTCGGTTTACGGTGTTGGTGCACAAGCGGCGTTAGTCTATTTTGTCACAGTCCGTTGACAAAACTTCCAACATTAGATTCCGTGACTGCCTCCCCTAAAACCACTAATTCTATTAAAATATTCAGATAATCGCATTTACTAAACCGCAAACGTTATTCAATTTCAACTGGCGGAATATCAAAAATAAACTCTAATCAACTAAAAATACAGTTCATATTTCATCGTCTCTAGTTTTTTTGAGGGAGATGGAAATAAGGACTGTATTTAGAAGGACTGAGGGGTGATTTTTGCTTACCGATACGTGCATGTAGAGTTCGAGCATGTTATGACGCTAGTTTTCACGTAGGGGAGCCCTACTACGAACTTTATGATTCAATCGACTAACGAGTGAGTTGTATTCGAGTTCTGAAGCCTTACTCCGAAATCAACCACTCAAACAATAAAGTATAACAAAAATATGCATTTTTCCTTAAAGAAAAATACGGATAGAATTTTTCTATGTTAATTTTTCTTATGTTGTAGCTTAGACACTTAGTAATTCATGTTAATGTAACAAATCTTTATATTAATATAAACGCGATAAACGCAAGCGGAAAACTTTGTACCCCTTTTTACGGAAGACGCGTAGACGTGAAAGCATGAAATTTCTCCCAGTTATACTTGATATGGAGGCGGAGCGTGGAATACTAATATATATTTTTAATATGCTTTAATTTTGCATATTTTAATATATAAAACATTACGCATACTACACACAATGTTTTTCTATATTTTTCTTTCAAAAATGTATAACTTTCTTATAAATTTAAAACTTTGTTATGATTTTTTCATTTTTTATAAATTTAAAACATTCAAAAATACGTTTTCCTAATTTTTTGCTCTGTACCAGTATGGAACCCTTCGTACTCGAGTCTACCTCGTACATGGCCGGTTTTTGTATAGCTCCTCGACATTAAGGATTTAAATTTTAATGGTCGAATTTCGACCACTGGACCCCTAGTATATTTAAATAATAAAAATATTGCTGCAACGTCAAACTGTACGACTCTATCGGCGAATTTTAATTCTATCTTAGATATTTTGTACCTGCGAGGCTAAGTATGACCACTGTAACAAAACAATAAATTTGGGGACAAACAGACAGAGTTATCACCACCACTGCCACCCTTCTCTATACAACCACAGAAAGGAATTTATTGTGGCCATTATATTTATTTATTTCTTTCGGAAAACCAACAGCTTATAATTAGAAATAGAATATTTATATGCAAGAGATATCTAATAATAGGTTTTCACTATCTGATAGATATAACATAACAAACTTTCTTCTAATACACAACAATAAATATACATGGTATAATAAATTTTATTGATGCAAAAGGGAGATTATGACGACACTTATAAGTTATAACTAAACAAACATTCTGTTTACAAGATGTACAATTTCGTCTCTAGTGGCTGAAGCACTGTTACCCTTGATAGGTCAAAACCTCTAGTAAGGGTTAACAGTCACTTTCCCTGCAGATATTACATATTAAAAGGACTAGAACTTATATTCTATATGATATTAAGAGCATTCATAGCGTGTGTGTGTGTGTGTGTGTGTGTGTGTGTGAGTTTGTGTGTGGTGTGTGTGTATGTGTGTGTGTGTGAGCTAACAAGAACAAAGGTATAACACCCTTATTCTAAAAAACTTATCCTTATTATACTTGAACTATTAGTTATAAGTTTTGTGAGAACCACTAGTTACAAATGTAAGAGATACGATTCTAAACAAAGAAATATAAAGTGAGACCATTGCCGCAAAAATATAATTTGTCACTACATACAATGGTACTGGTCATAGAGAACTATACAGTGTATTTTATACCCTATACCCACTTATTACAACACAATTTCCTTTGTAGCTTTAAAGTTATACACAAACATTTGAAATATCTCTACTTTCAACTCTGTAACGAAGTGTTAAGATTGATTATTATTTGAACAAATTATAGACCTTAAGGTACTATCCATAAGGGCTATAAAGCGTTAATAATTTGTCGAATTCGATGGTACGTGTTCATCACTGATATAGCCTGTTAACGCTTTTGCAAGGATAAAATTGTGATACTAGAAGGTTCCATTTCAATAAAGAGACTAAAATTTAAAGCGTATTCTGATTTAAAAAAAAAATTTGAAGTAATTTTTTGCCATGAAATTACATTTTACCGTAACATTTTCTACCAGAGATTGTAATTCAGACTGCTTAGCATGGCGTTTTGTCATGTTTTGATAAATAAATAACCGTTTATTCAACGAAAAAACCCGTAGCCTTTTTTAATGATATTTAGGGGGCAAGCGAGCAACTGGGTTACCTGATGGAAAGCAACTGCCGTCACCCATGGACACTCGTGACATCCGAAGAGTCGCAAGTGCGTTGCCGGT